>JBAMJV010004293.1:0-70051 GCA_037951105.1 Echinarachnius parma
ACCTTCAAAAGACTGGGGTGAAGGGCTCAAAGGCCCTCTCGAATTGGCGCACTCGCAAATGTGTGGCGCTTACGGAACCAAAGGCCTTGTTGGTTCCGTAAGTTTTGGTGATTAATTGCATTGTTTTTTAATTACACAACCCTTTGCAGAGTGTTGGACATCTATTTAATGTCAAACTAGACGCAGTGCACTCAGGGAGTGCATACCTCCGCCAACACTAGAATTTTGATGTTTGCGTGACCTTGACCTTGTCCTTTGACTTTTGACCTTGAAAATGTAATGGGTTCTCTTCTAGATGAACACGAAGCTTCTACGAAAAATTGGTTGAGATATCTGTGAAATTGTGCGCAGGAGACTGGTGACGAACAAACAAACGGGACCGAAAACGAAACTTCCTCCAACTTCGTTGGCGGAGGTAACAACGGTACCAAAAAAATGAGCCTGTGTTATTATTTGCGTCGTGGCACATTTTCATCAGTCGCATGACCAATTTGTCCAGGCTAAAGTACAGAAATTACCAGTAATACCGCAGTCACACCGCCAAACCGAACCAAAACCGACATCAGACCGAACAATTCGAAGACGTTCGGGGTGCTGTCGGTTTAGTGTCGGTCTGGTATCGGAATTGTCGGTCTCTTGTCGGTGTTCAGTTCGGACTCCGAATGGGACGAAAAATTATCGGGTGCTTGCGGGGACATGTCGGGGACGATTTGGGGACACTACGGAGAGATTGGTGTTGATGCGGGCATCATTCGGGTGAACAAATTTAATTAATTTTTCATTCGGTTTCAGTTCGGCCCAATTTAAAATGGCTTCAGTACCGAACACTCACCCCGCACTTTTAAGGAGGGGCCAAATCTTTGGGTTAATATGCCAAGTAATTTTTTCCTGAGATGAGCTACGCTATTATGGGTCTAATTTTAGCTACAAAATAATGTTTTGGCACCAATTCGAATTGTTAGCTTAAACTAAAAATAATTAGCTCTTCATCCACACAATATTTGCGACACGATGAGCCTGTGTTTATCTGTGAGGTCTAAGGGGCATGTTAGAGAGATGAGAATTGTGGGGTGACTCCCCGGCCCAACCCCCCCCCCCCCCTCCTGCAACCCCTCCCCTATACAACACGGAACATGTTTTTGAAGTCTCTATAATGAGATTATTAACTCCAGTGGCGTAGCGTGGTCTAACTTATTGCATGGAGAGGGGTGGGGGGGGGGGTGGGGGGGGGTGGGGGGGGGAGGGTGAGGGTGGGGTGCACCTTATGTATTTATTTATTTGTAAATCATTTTTTACCCAAATATCCCCCGTTATGTTGTGTTTCGGGCAAAGTATTGGGACACCTCACCCACCCCCCCCCCCCCCCCCCCCGTCCCGTAACTACGCCACTAAATGTCATTCTCCAGTTTAATTATTTGTTGTACCTACATGTATGCATTCATTGTCTAACTTGTATTTATTTAGTTTGTACGTGTTATTGTATAAATCACTGTATATTTAGTGTCATGTTCATGTTTGTGGACCCCTTTGAAAATCAGCTTTGCTGAAACGGCCATGATGAGAGGAAAATAATACATAAATAAATAAATACATGATGACCCTCACACATCGATATTCACCTTTATTTTATACTTTTATCTATACTGGCGGGAAGAATTCGGGCTGTGTTCCATGTGAGTTCGGGATTGTCCGTTTCATGTCGGGGTTTATTCAGTTGTTATGGGGGTCTTATCGGTTTGGATTCGGCCAAATGAAAACCGAATGCGCGCGCTGAATACAGACAGACCGAATGATTTTTGGTGTGATTGCTTACCCCAGATCGGGCTTTTGTCGGTGCCCGATAAAGCGAAAATTTGTACCTTAGTTCGGTCTGGTGTCGGTTTGGATTCGTTTTAGCGGTGTGACTCCGTGTGACTGAGGTATAACCGATTAAACCATATTTCGAACCTGTGGAATTTGAATAGCCTATTGTCTTTATTATCAATGTAAATACCTCCGCAAAGACATCTACCCAAAGGGGACGTTGATTACAGACAAAGTATAGTATAATAATTAATGTCCATGCAGGGACTTTATTCTTGAAGGCATTAAGCTAATACGGCACGACGCCATGGAGTTGAACTATCGTAACAAAAATTATAGGAGATCAGATCCCATCATCTTAACGATAAGGAACCGAAATGATAACGTTTGATGTTTTTCAAAGATATTTTTTCACTTTCATGCATCAGAATACTGAAAACTCGCTTTTTTGCACGGGTCAGGTTCGCGATAAGAGTATTTCCATGCCAAATCAAGATTGATAACATACATTACAAAATAATGTAGAATAACTGACATATTTGGTACCAAATTAAAAAGGAATTTATTGGACTTTTCAACCATGCTTGCCTCTACGATGGGCTCCGCGAGACGCACGATCTCAAATACACATGAAAGAAATGCAGTCATGATTAAACCTTCTCTATATACTGTATAACAACGTCACCCGGAATAAAAACATTGTTTTTGAAGTCGAATAGGCGTAGCTGTAGTGGTCATGTATATTTTGGTCGAGAACAGGCATGTCGTTTGCTAATTAATGTGTCATTTGGTTGAAACAAAGAGTAACAAATTGCCCAAATCCTTGATCCCGGAGGCTCGTCAAAATACACATACAAAGATTCAATATTTTACCCTTATTATGCTTATAGGGACACATCCCAAGCTAGCTCCTCGCTATGCATTGCCAGTATAAATAAACCCATACAAAAATCACCATTTAATAACAGTAATGGGAAACGCCCCACACTCAACAAATTTAAAATACGCTTTTATCCCCAACCATGTGAAAGGTGGTTGGTTAACTTATTATCTGTTAATGTAAAGATTTGGACACAAACTGCGTTGAAATTGATTTTGAGCAATAACATGTTCGAAAAGAAAAAAAAGTATTACCACAGATTAAAGGGACTTAGTAACATTGTCCAATTGAAATTCTAGCGGTTCCTTCATACCGTGTTGTATTTGTATTAACAATAAAAGCATGGGACAGGTTTCGGTTTTTCAAATTCCCCTTTCGTTAAAAAGATATTTACGATTGAAGTGTTCAGATGTTAAATTATCCACTGGACCGCGAAAACCGTGTACAAAGTGAGTGCAATGCGTTAGAATATCACTAAGTCTTTGCATTTTTGCTCATTACTCGTCCATTTAACTTGAAATGTTCACACAACACCCAGTGGACATATCAGATAACAACAATTTACATTGTATCAACCACTCAAGACGACAACACTATGTCCCAGAGGGCGGCTGCAGTTAGAGAATTTCTTGATAAGAAGGGGCTGCAGCAGTTACCATGGCCTGCTTCTTACCCTGATACGAGCCGTTTGAGCATGCATGGGATGTTCTAGCCCGAGACATCAATGGCAGAGGCAACTTTCTCCATACTCGAAAAGATTTAGTTCTGGCTCTTACCAAAGAGTGGGACGAGCAGTCCCGCGACGTCTTGAGCTCTGACCCGTGTCAGTGGTGGCCCAATCAGGGGTCAGGGGTCATATTCAATATTCTATATTAGTGACTGACTTACTGATAGACATTTGAATATTGAACATTTTCATGCAAACAAATCCGCTCCAACATGTGTAATCTTGAATGCTGACCAATGATGTAAATTGTAACAAAATCACTGCTGTTTTCTTGCCCCCCTTTTTTTGTTCTACCCCGAATATACACTTTGCGAAGGATATTGTACTTTAATTGCATTGTGTTATGATGTTAATAAATTGATAAACAAAGTATTGCGGTCAGATACACCACACATATCATAAATAATTCACAGTGACCGATTTAAGTTCGTATAAAGTTTGTAAAAACAAAATATTCCAACTTTATGGGCAAAAGTGTATGTGTCTATCAGTAGGCAGTAATCCGCATTTATGCAAGCTTGATTGTGAATAATTCAAAATTCATATTGTGTGAGATTGAGAATTAATAATTCAACAAAACCTAACAAAGCATTACTCTTTAAAGCTCTCTTCTTCTTCTTCAGTATGGATATAATCCATGTAATATTGTTTTGAATTATTCACAACCAAGCTAGATAAGTTCACGTTTGCCCCGGGTGTCCCCAAATATATTCCGACGGGAAAAATGAGCAAATTTATTGTCACTTTTTACCAAGTCAGTGCCTGATAAATCGCACTTGCTGCCCGTCATAGCATTGAACAGCGAGCAATACGCGCGCTTATACGTGTGCATTCAGCTGTGTGCCGAGAGAATGGGCATGGTTGTTCGATGATATGACGGGCAGTAAGTGCGATTTATCAGGCACTGACTTGGTCAAAATTGACAAAAATGGGACAGCGTTGCTAATTGGGAGAGTGTTCCAGACACGGATTGCTGTGCGAGACATGCTCTACATTGTAGCAATTTACTCTATAAAATGGTTGGGCGATGAAGAACACGTACATTCGCACACAATAGAAGCATCGTGTATATATATCACAATATATTATTATATAATTTAGAGCATTACGGTGTGAGAGGAATGCCTCTAATTTGGATGAGGAACTATTTATTTAATAGATTTCAATTTGTTGATTATGATAATATTCATTCAGACAAACTACCAATAACTTGTGGAGTTCCCCAGGGATCTGTGTTAGGTCCAACGTTATTCCTTATTTATATAAATTATCTTCCTAACTCGTCCGATTATTTTAATTTCCGTCTCTTTGCAGACGATTCTAGCTTATTTCATACTTTTCAGGGTGTAGGAGATGCTATTAATTTGATTGAGATGGAAAATGATATTGATTTGATAATGACCTGGTGTAAAGAAAATAAACTTACTATTAATACTACAAAAACTAAGTACATCGTATTTAAAAGTAGGTGCAGGAAAATTGATGTTCTTGGTAATATTGTAATGAATAATGAAACAATTGAGAAAGTTCCTTATACTTCATTTGTTGGAGTCAATATTGATGAAAATGTAACATGGAAGAAACAAGTTGATTATGTTTGTGTCTCCTTGAGAAAGAACATAGATGTATTATATAGAATACGAAATTTTGTGCCTAAAAGAATTTTTAAATTGTTGTACTTTACACTTGTTGAACCATACATTACATATGGCCTAGAAGTCCGGGGTGGAACTTATCCGTCGTATTTAATGAACATATGTTTGCTTCAAAAAAGAGCCATGCGTGCAATATGTTTCAAGAGTCCAAGGGAGCACACAGCTCCATTATTTATGTAATTATCTGTCCTTAATATATTTTATTTATATAGATATGTCATAGGAACAGTGATGTTTGATTTGATAAACAATAAATTCTCACAAAGCTTAGTTACTTATTGTACTCGCATTGATCATTGTTATGATACTAGAAGTAAAAATGATGATAAATTCAAAATAGATCCAATAAAATTAGAATTAGCAAAACAATCCATTTCATATATCGGTCCAAAAATATGGCATGAACTTCCAAATAATTTAAAGAGTAAAGTGTCAAGACACACGTTTCGTAAATTGTTGAAAGGTTATTTGTTAGATTCGAAATGATTCTTTTCCATTTGTATATGATGTTCGGCATTCTTGATTCTGTATATTGTATGAGCACGTACATTATGTCTATATGACAACTGCGTTATCTGTTGTGCTTATAATTCCAATACTTATTTATTGCATATTTTTATAAGGGCTAGACCAACTAGCATTTTGTGCTATCACTAGTTCCTTTTTTACTAAGAAGATTTAATTTTGTGGAATCTTTGTATTATATTGTAAATGTTTCCAATTGGTAAATAAATTTTCATATCATTTCATTTCATTTCATTTCATTTCATTTCATTTCATTTCATTTCATTTCATTTCATTTCATTTCATTTCATTTCATTTCATTTCATTTCATTTCATTTCATTTCATTTCATTTCATTTCATTTCATTTCATTTCATTTCATTTCATTTCATTTCATTTCATTTCATTTCATTTCATTTCATTTCATTTCATTTCATTTCATTTCATTTCATAATGACCAACATTTTAGAGCTCGCCTCGTCTACACATGAACTCATGGGAGTTGTATTTTGAGTGGTATATTTGGGGGCGCACAGGAGCCAAAAGCCCCGGGTAGACCCCTCCAGAGTCATATATATTGGATTAGGTACATTCTTCGCTTAATAGTCATGTGTTCAGAAATCAGTACTCTCTTCGATACACCAACCTCTCTTACGTACCTGCCGGTCTATAAACTTGTGAGATTTAGTCATTTAGTTTCAGTTTCAGTTTAGTTTATTTAATTCAAAACAAAAATTCAAATACATAGCATTGAACAAAACAAAACAAGGTTTACATATGTACAATTAAAATAGCTTTACAATGAAAACTAGAATCATATATGTTAAATAATATATTTGGAAATGGAGGGATCCACTAAAAAGCAATGCTTGTAGATTGTGGACCCATCGAGTAATAACAAAGCAATTACATCATAATTCATAAACAAGTCAAATAATGATTTACAAACGTATATTTTTTGTTTTGTTAGTAACAATAAATTGTACATTTGAGTTGAAATTGCTTCAAGTAAAGTTTACTAAAAACAAATAAAGAGGTGGGCCGACAGAGACTTCGACGAGCAGAACAAAACAATACGACACAACACAACACAACGTATACCTATAGCACATGGATGTCCAATACATAAGATAACAAATTCATGAAAATAATATTTGAAAGTAACATACGTGAAGGTAACATGAACAAGGATGGTTGAATATGGACAGAGATAGAACTGTTGACTTATACAGGTATAAGCGATATAAGAGCGCTCAATACAAAAGGAATACAAACAGAATGTGGAAGCCAATTTTCGGTGAACAATGTAAACACAAACATATAGATGATGACCTTTTATTGATAAACTAGGAGTGATTAAACTGAAATAGTGTTTAGGGAGACAACCATGCTTCTCAATTTTATGAGTTTCATAAGAAGATTGCAAAAATGATATTTTAATCCTTTTCTTAAACAAATTAAATAAAGTTGCATTTTTAATATGATCATTGAGAGTATTCCAAAATTTGGAATCATTATGAATAAATAAATCAATCAATCAATCAATTTAGAACTTTCAAGATGACTATATAAGAATACAAAGTCTATATTGTTTTTTTTTTTATTACAAAACAAGTTTTATTATGCGCACATTGAAAGCGTCTTGATGGCTCGAAGCCCTGAATGGGTTGAGTCAAGCTTGTTAGCTTATACCGTGTTTCTCAAAAAATGGTATACAGTCAGGGGGAAAAAAATTAAATATGATGATGTCCACGATTGGTATCATATTAAAGGGGAAGGGTTGTGCTTTATTGTGCATTTGTGTGATATACTTCGGCGTGGATCTCGAATTATTTATGTTTGTATGCGATTTGACAAAAATGCATTTGTGCTGAAAAATTACTGGTAATGGAGATTTTTTTGCAAACATTTGTTCTTCTCACTTACAATTATGAAATAATAAGGATTGGTTAATACTAGAGTGCACTGAACTAAATTGTCCTCTTTTAATATAAGAGGGGGTTTATGTGGGTAGAGATGGTAGATCTCTCTAAAAAGCTCTTCTTGTTAGAGCTATTCCAAATTTACCTTGCTTCCTGTTAACAAGATTTCTGTACTTTTGGCAGTTCCAAAATAATGCTGTCGCAAAAATGAAGGTGTTTGTCTGGAAACTATAACCGGTTGGTTCTAATACCATTTGAAAGTTCATTTAATAAAACATGTGAAATGAGAATCATTCCCTTTCGAATGCTCTCATAGTTGTACAATTTTATTTCAAAATATTTTATTTATGAGTCTACTCTGCCGAGGGACATCTTGACTTTTTTTTTTAGAAAAAGAAAACAAATGCATATCGACTTCTTTGAAAAAAGTCAAATAAGGTTCAGATTTTACCATACCTGCTATTTCCTCAATATTGATCAATCAGTTAGGCCAATGTAGATGCTTTCCGTATCTCTCCCAATGTTAGTATCCCAAACCTGCACCATTACATTACAAATTAATAGTTATAACCTCACCATGCTCGAAAGGTATAAACAAATTACAAACGACTTAGTAAATATGCCGTTATCATTCAAAAGGAGCCATTCAAATTCAAGAGGGAGCTCTCTAAGAACTTATTGGTTTCTTTTAAAATACAAAAATTGTGCATGTGATGATTTGTTAAAATAATGATTAAATAGAGAGATCATCAACAACTATTTAAAAACATCTTTTGTAATTTGTTTAAAGTGTAAGCATTTTGTTTTTTCAACGGCTGGTTCAACATTATTGAATTATTGTGGGGCCCCAATTACAAACCATAATTACAAATGGTTTTATTATGGCTATTTCAACCCTCTCTAAACCGATTTTGATCAAATAAAGTTTATTCTGTCATTAAAATTGTATGCTCTTTCAAATTTGACACACAGTTTTTCAGTACCTCACAAACAAATTTTGTGCCGCGCCCTCTATACCAAAACTCAAAAATCCCTTTAAGGGTTCAAATGTTTAAGGGTATGACTCAAAGTGCAGTCTGTCAATTGCATATAGCGTGGAAGAATTGATATCTTTGATACCTTAACTTTCTTTAGTTTTTCTCAGATTGTACCCTCATGTCTTGTTTTTGTTTTGTTTTGTTTGTTTTTTTGCACACAATACATATCATGCCATCAATTGATTCGTCATAATTCAACATAAGTATACATGTACATGACATGTACATGTATACTTATGTTGAATTATGACGAATCAATTGAAGACGGTTCGCGAACGTTCCCGACTACCTTAATCCTTTATGCGGCGTTCCTACTGTCGTGCGATCCGTTACGAACGCCACGATTGGCCATTCGTAGCTGATCGTGGAACTTCTCTGAAATTTCAGGTATGGATACGAGGTGATGCGAGTTGATACGTTCTGGTGCGATCTGGTGCGCTTGGATGCGATATGGTCACGATTGGTCAATTTCAGGTGACACGATCTGTCACGATCTAGTCTCCCATTCAGATACGATCTTATACGTGCCGATAGGATTGTCCCGATTGAGTCTACGATTGGGTCTCGATGTGACACGATCATCACGATCGGGGTCCCCGATTTGGGACGATCGGGTACGTGCAGATACGTTCGGATACCTTCCGATACGTTCATCACGAACCGACGCGCTCTGTTGCGATAGGATACGATTGTGGTCGCGATGTCTTTCACGATGAGGATCGAGAGTGATCACGATTTGAGCTACGATTGGACCCCAACGGATATATATACAGCCCGACTGACCATGGACTTTATTGTTTCTTGAACAATTCTACAGAGTGAACACTACAACCCACAACCATTGATGATGGCAGAAGTTGAGGATGATGACAACGTGACATTTGCAGTATTACTGTATGCTCACATTATCGCCAGAGAGGAAGAAGACAAGCAGCAGCCAGACCCGCCACAACCCAACCACAAAGGGCCAGGAGAGCTGCAGTCCGGCAGTGCTGATTTCGACCAGCTTGGCCAGTTCTCCAGCCTCCTAGACACCCAATTGAGGCTGGAAGATCCAGTAGCGTTCTACAAATACACAGTCAAGGTTAACACCACAGCTCTTCGGTGAAGTCTTGCAGAGGGTGGCCCCAGCGTCTCACTGCGTATTCGCTCGCTTTAGCTCCACTGCCGTTCGTACTGTTGCGTGCCAACTCGATCTGAAGCGTACCAGCTCGCTCGGGCTGCGGCGGTATATAAAAACTGGTCATTTTGCGGGTCCTGCTAGGCAGCCAATCGTAGTGCTAGCGAGCTAAAGCGAGCGGGAACCAGCGAGAGCGAGCTAAAGCGAATGGCGCATGAGCTAGACTCGCAGCATAGCGAGTGGCATACGAGCGAGACTCGCAGCAAAGCGAGCGGCCATCGCAGTGATTCGTGTTGCTAGGAGCGGTGTGCGAGCAACAGCGCAACAAGATGCGCAATCATGCGAACGACAACGAGCTACAGCGAGGTAAGTCGTGTGGGAAACGCAGCTATACCCAGTGACACGCGCTCCAAAAAATGAGGCGCGAATGATTGCGTATACCTGCGCTAGGTCACCTCGCTGTCGCTCGCTGTTACTCGCATTCACTGGTTGTCACTCGCTCCCGCTCGTATGCAATTTGGCCTTGCGTTTGCTTGCGAGAGTTTTAAAAATTTTAAAACATGCGAGCGACATCGCAGGCCCCTGCGCTCGTCTGCGTATTGAGTACGTAGTGAGCTCGCATAATTGCGCTTTATTGGGTGTATCTGCGTATGTCTGCGTTCGAGCAATACGCAGCAATACGCAAGCCCAATACGCAAAGGTGTGACCGAGGCTTTAGGTGTGAAGTGTCCAGCATCACAGGTCCAGAAGTGTGCCAGACAATTGTGCAAGCGTACAAAGATGAGGTGTTTAGCCTACCTGTGACCCCTGAAGCCTGGACAGCCGTAGCTAAGAGCAGAGATGGAACATCCCCACGCCATTGGGGCCCTGGATGGCAAACACATTGCTATCAAGAAGCCACACCACACTGGCAGTCTGTACTACAATTACAAAGGCTTTTTCTGATACCAATCCTAGCGATGGTGGATGCAGATTGCAAGTTTGTGTGGATCGAGCTTGGTGGAAAATGACACATGTCAGATGCTCAGATATTTGGCGACTCTGAGCTGTTCAACGGCCTGGAAGAGGAAGCCCTAGGATTCCCCTACCCTGCCCTCTGACTGCAAGCCCTGATGACCACCAAGACATGCCCTTCTTCATCCTGGGGGATGACTCCTTCGCACTCATGAACTACCTCATGACGCCATGCGGCACTTGTTGCTGCTACTGCAAAGGAGGCCACATTTCTGGCATCCACCGTCTCAATGTGAGGGATCAAAAAGGAGAACTCATCCCACACCCACTTTGTGCTGTTCATGTCAGTAGTGACATCTCCTCCTGATCCACTATTCTTGGCGCGTTTCTTCAGCCGGCCCATCATGGTCCTCATGCTTTTGTACCATGTTTTGCGCCTCAGTAGTCTGGTAGTGTCTATCGTGGCAGCCTGCGCAGCCTAGAAATCCTCCTTCTGGGTGACATCCTTGAAACCCGCAAGGCGTTTGCTGTAGAGGACCTCATTTCTCATGAGGAACTCGATGATTTCCTCTTTTTGTTTTTCAGTAAAGGCAGTTACTGTTTTTTTCTCTTTGCTTTCTGGGGGTGGTCTCCTCTGCCTCCTCTGGTGCTGGCTCTGGCTGGACTGGTTCAGGTTCAGGGGGTGGGATAGTCTGGCCCTTTCTCTTCTTGCGTCTAGTACCCTTGGGTGGCATCTCTCAAAGGCTTCAAAATTACAAGCAAGAGCAAGTTGACAGTGACATTTATGCTCGCTTTAAGTGTAGATCACTGAATGAGGCGCATTCAATCTTGTCCGGTATATATATGGGCGCGAGATCTCATAACAGATCGTGGACGTCCGTGAAAAGCGTGACTTATCGTATCTACTCGCATTTACTCGTATCAACTCGTATCTGCTCGTGAGTCATTCGTGTTAGGTCGTGAACAATGGTACCCGACAGAGCGTCACAGATCGTGACAGATCGTGGGAGATCGCATCACATCTTAACAGAGCCTGGTGTTTGTCTTGTCCAAGGTTGATCCCGATCACCACGATTTGGAAGCACGATTAGATGCGCTTTGTTACGATCCAATACGATCTGATGCGATGATGACGATTGATAATTAATCGTGTTGATCGTAGACATTTTTTGAACCGTTCCAAAAATTTCCTACGATCAACACGATTGCCACGACTGACCTTACGATCTGATAATATCTGATACGATCACAACGATTACTTCACGATCAGCTACGAATGGCCAATCGTGGCGATCGTAACTAATCGCACGACAGTGGGAACGCCGCATTAGCAAAAACACATTTATGTAAAGTGAGGTGTTGCATACATGCCATGATGTACATGTATAATTATGTTGAATTATGACGAATCAATTAAAGTGATACCTGTAAAGTGTCAGATATTGCACAAAATGACATTTGAGACTTCAATCCTATATCAATATCATTGTAAAATACAATTGAAAGATTTGTGAAAGTTTGAAAGAAAACGAACACTGTTTACCTAGTGAAAAAAACGAATATTGAGTTCATATTTTATCACCGAATACTGATGGTCTGCCATACATATTAAAGACAATAACATTTCCTATAATCTGATACCAAACATCATGGGTTTCAGGATATGTAACACGGTCATTTTTAGCCCCAAACTCAAATTTTGGGCATTTTCCCCCAACAATATTAAATTATTGATTTACATAATTTGACATAAATCAGTAATTATATTAGGAGTTGAATTAATACTTTTCAAAAGACTGCCCAGTTATATCAACAATACTTTGTAAAAATTCCAAGTATGTACCGTATCTGAACAAAAAGTTATTATACCTGGAAGTCAGCATTTGATATCGACAAAATGGGTAGTTTTGCACGATTTCCCATGCTGTACAGGGTGTCTCAAAAATGTGTAATCTTGATTATAGGATTTGTGTACCAAATAATTGCATCAATCTCGGGACACCTTCAATTCCAGTTATGAACAAATCAACAAAACCACCATTTCCTGTGATATGATGAATATTCCACCATCTTTTTGTAATCCGCGTAGATGTCATGTCGTGTCTGTATTTGTTTAACTGCATTTATCATGATAAATCAAGCGCTAAATATGAACTTAATTCCACTCCACATGGAGCATTCCATTCAGCTGCATACTGACGCGCCTGCCATGCATATTGCGAATTCAAACCATACTGGGCGCCTATGATGTTTTTAAAACGTCAAGATCATGTTCATTATCTTGAGTAGGTGTCTTACTGAAGTACACAATATGTGGGACACAATCATGTGCAGAGCATATCTAGATTCGAACACCCTCTTGATCGCAAGACACGCACCCTTCATGCCCTTCATATCTTATTACATGTATCTGGAGACCATTAAGGTCTATACCAATTTGCTGACTTAGTATTAAAACAAAACAAACTCAATTGCTAAACCAATATGTCCAACACCGAAAAGCCTAGATAGCTAACAGCAAGCCGAATGTTTATTTGTTGTGCACTACCCTGTACTCGTGTAACCATGGTAACAACATCCGATTATGGACAGAAATATACCAAATCACCAATGATTTATTTTAAAAACTTAAAATTAGCAGGTAAAAGGTGTCATTTCACATGTGATTTGATTTCCTTCATGTTCACGCAAAAATTAGTGAGCATAATGCGGCTTGTAGTAGCCAGATATATGATTTATTGTATTTATATTGTTGTTTTTACTATGGTTACAAATGTACATGGTGGTACAAAAAGTTACTCTACGATAAACATAATAGTCTATTCAAAGTTTTCTTCGAACCCTGAAAACTAATTTGCATGTAGTCTAGCTAACTGTGGTGTTCCGAATAATATACCGAAATAATGTATCATCAAGCGTAATCATGTTAAAAACATAATCATCTAGATATTCGAATATTCGAATATTGCACTAAATAGTGCACATTTGCATGATGGATTTATTATGCATGCAGTGCAATTACCGATACACTATTTTCGTGTATTGTATACCGATGGCGGCATATTCATGACATAAAAGAAGAAACCTGAATGTTTTGTTAAAAACGGGAATAAACAATATATCATTATTTCGGAGCATTTCTTGAATAAAGTCCGTAAACTGGTAAACAAGAATTGCATTTGTTGGGGCGCCCTGTATAGTGTTCGAAATCCTTAAAAAATTGCTGTATTTGTCGATATCAAATGCTGACTTCAAGATATTATAACTTTTTGTTCAGATACGGTACACTACATACTTGAAACTTTAACAGAGTATTGCTGATATAATTAGGCAGTTTTCTGTAAAGTATTAATGTTGCGAAAAAATGCCTACAATTTGAGTTTGGGGCTAAAAATTACAGTGTTACATATCCTGAAACCCATGGTGTTTGGTATCAGAGTATAGGACATTTTATTGTCTTTAATATGATCGCAAAATCATGCTGATTTTACGTATCGTTTGGAAAATTTCGCTAATTATCTATAGCAAGTCAAAACGGCTACTTTTTTGGACGCCATCTTGGATTTGGAGGTGTTCGCAACAAATTTGTTGAGGTAGACTTCTGAATTAATTTGTCTCATGAAAAATATTTGCAAATAAAATTGGTTTAGACTTGTTGTGGAGATCTGGCAACCTAAGTCCTTAAGGAAGCCACTTTTTCGACTTCGGCCCTCTGCCTAACATCGCATTTATATATTTATATACATATTTACACCCTATATTCCTAAACCTATTTCCTAGCTGTAATCGAAATCCTAATCCTCAACTTATCATCCTATTATTCTACCAATGTTAAAATTCTGTTAAATATATAGACACCTCTTCATAACATGTGTATATTTTAATGGTTAGTATTTGCGAGAGTTGATTTTGGAATAATTAGTCTTCAAATCATATTTATAACACTACAGGTCTCATTTATATTTTTATAAATTATATACAACAACACAAGGACATGATAACAATGTTTTCATTATAAATAATTACTAAATGTATTTTGTTTATAGAAATTTTACATTCACTTATGAACGTTTATAATCGATCATGTATTCCCCGATAGCAAAATGCCTGGTAGCTATTCAAACGAAGTTCAACACACGCGGCAATCGGCAATTTTTTTGTTTTTGTTTTGTTTTCAATGTGTGTTTAACTTTGTTTGAATAGCTACCAGAGTTTTGCTATCGGAGAATACAAGATCGATTATAAACGATCATAAGTGAAATGTTAATTTCTATAAAACCAAAAAGCTTCTTGGGGTGTCGATTGACAAATATTTTCTGCCACCGCCCGCCTGTGTGTACTGTTGAGTATTAAAATAACTTGTAGAACTATGGCGGACATTTTAACCTCGAGCCAACGGCGATATGCCGACATCCGGCAACCAACTTCCGACATCGGCCCGACTTCAGGTGGCTAGCTGGGTAGTTGTGCATGCGGGTCCGTGTTTGAGGCTTTCTTTCATGTCATGAGATGATGTTGGGCCATTGTCGGAAATTGACGTTATGCCAATATATCACAAAAATCACAAAAAATTCAGGTGGCTAGCTGGGTAGTTGTGCATGCGGGTCCGTGTTTGAGGCTTTCTTTCATGTCATGAGATGATGTTGGGCCATTGTCGGAAATTGACGTTATGCCAATATATCACAAAAATGACGTAGTGACGATGTTGGGCTGGCGGACATTTTAACCTCGAGCCAACGGCGATATGCCGACATCCGGCAACCAACTTCCGACATCGGCCCGACTTCAGGTGGCTAGCTGGGTATCTGGGGAGACCTCGGACAAAGTGATGTACCCCTCCCCTTTTCAAACAACTTTACCAAATCAATGCTCCGGACACGGATACGCCCGCTCCACCCCTCTCTACTCAAACAACCTATACCTTAGGCCGCGGACGTATGTAACAGCCAATCCCACCCCCTTGCAAAACTAGTGGTCTCACCCCTATACAAATAAGATCCTTCCAAGGGCCTCGCCACACTGTCCCCCTCCAGGCTCTAGTGAAAAGGTTTGGGGCAATACCCCACCTACAAGGTTCACCCCATCAGGCATCACCGCCGTGCCTGTACATGAACTATACTTTGTCAAAAAGTGTATACATGATGCCCATCTTATTCATATTGTAACAAGAACAATGATCGCTGTGATGGAAGGTTTCCTCGCATTTATTTTCAAAGCAGGATATCCCTTTTCTTGGCCTCTATACACAGGCTGAATGCAGCTAATTTGACTGCCCTCTTAAGCCCCTTTTACACCGGGCCCTGCGTAGAGTTGCGTAGAGTTGCGTAGTGTTGCGTACCGACTACGCCGAGTGTACGCTGTCCTACGCAACTATACGCTGAGGTACTCAGAGGGGTACGCGAGATGGACGCAAAAAATTAAACATGTTTAATTTTTTTCTCATACTGTCTGCGTAGACACTGAACGCAGAAAGTACGCAAGTCTACGCAACACTACGCTACTGTACGTCATGCCAACGCAAGTCTACGCAACACTACGCTACTGTACGCCAAGCCTACGCAATAGTACGCTTCCCTCACACGCCAGTCCGACGAAACATCTACTCGCGGCTCCTACGAGCGTTAATTGCCGAAGAATGTTTTTTGTTCACGAATACGCAGCCTATTTCGGCGTGTACGCAACACTACGCAACTCTACGCAGGTCCGGTGTGAAAGGGGCTTTAGACAGATTTGACTTTGCATGCAGTTTTTCATATTATGTGCTGTTTGGGAAAGTGCGTACATGCATAAAATTAATATAATGTCTACACGTCATGCTAAATGTGGAAGCTTCGTTTAATTTTGATATTTTTTGAGCCGATATTATATCAACATTAAATTGCGTCTGTGGGGTCCTTTATATATAGATTAAACGTTGTTTCCAATATGTATTCTGTAATCTGTAAGACGTACTTGTTCACTTGCAATTGGTTTTAGGTGGTACTTTGGATGTGATATACGTGCATTTAGTCTTTCAAAACTCCCAAAGTAACATTTTCCGACAAGCCTATTAAAGTGATCCAGGAATTAAAAGTGTCTAACTCCACGAAAAATACTTGGAGCTTCCTCGTTTCTCTTCTGCCGTGTTGTTTAGTTTATGGTAAGAGAAGAATAAAATAGGGTTCGATTTTTTCAAATGTCCCTTTAGTATGAAGATAATTATCATTGAAAATCATTATTTCCAAAGCGTTAGCTAACGCTTTTGATAAAAAAAAGTGCAATTGTCGTAGCTGAACACGTCCGTTCGCGTGGGAAATACTCCCGACCCACTGAACTTTGAGCCGAGTGCGCGCAAATTCCATGAATTCCTTACCGTCTGTATACACGGGTGCGGATATCGTCAAGATCAAACGGATGATTATTACTGCGACAAATCCACGGCAGGCCATCAGTATTCGGTGATAAAATATGAACTCAATATTCGTTTTTTTCACGAGGTAAACAGTGTTCGTTTTCTTTCAAACTTTCACAAATCTTTCAATTGTATTTTACAAAGATATTGATATAGGATTGAAGTCTCAAATGTCATTTTGTGCAATAACTGACACTTTACCTGGATCACTTCATCAGTAAGAGTAAAGGGTTTTCAACATCACCCACCGGAGGCTGTAAAAAAAAACATGTGCCTTGATTAATTTATATTTTAACGATCTCACCTTTGATGAGTACCAATGTAATACTACTCGTAACATTTCCCTAGCATTTATTTTGTCTTAACACAAAAAAATGTTCTTCACGCCGCCACCAGCCGGCGCCAGCATGCATGCGCGCTTGGCTATTGTGAATGAATTCGCTGACGGCGATGTTGTGAATAGAAGCATCGTACAGAGACCAAAATTTTCGATCGACACATGAATCTATGGGAGTTGTATTTTTGAGGGGTATATTTGGAGGCGCACAGGATCCAAAAGCAACGGGTAGACCCCGCCAGAGTCATATACTGTATTTGTTACATTCCCCTCTTGATGTTCATGTGTTTTGTTACATTCCCCTCTTGATGTTCATGTGTTCAGAAATTAGTACGCTTTTCGATGCACCAAACCCTTTGGGCTGCCGGTATATGGGTATTGTGTGAAAAATTCAAGTTAAATGGACGTTATACAGTATTTGGCTGAGTAATGAGCAGAAAATGCAAAGTGATATTCACTAACTCATTGCATTGTCTTTGTACACAGTTACGACTATCCAGTGGATACTCTAACATCTGAACACTTCAATCGTAAATATCTTTTACTGAAAGGGAAATTCGAAAAACCGAAACCTGTCACATGCTTCTCTTGCTACGAATACAACAAGGTGTGAGGGGAACCGCTAGAATTCCAGTTGAATTTTGATGATTTGGACACTGTTACTAGATCCTTTTAAAGTGGACTTCCATAGGATTTCAAGCTTCTAATGATTGAAAGACAGATATTCTAGGTCCATTACGTTTCACTAAGTTAGCCGTGATCTCCACCACGGTGGAAATCAACTCAACCATTTTAATAGCTTTCGTCAACATTCCATGCCCTGTTAACTGCCCCCCCCCCCCCCCCCCCGAGACCTAGTGGTATTATAGAGATAATCTCCTCCGGTTACACGCAGTAAACCGATAAGAACGGTGTAAACGGTGATAAAAATTATACTAGAGGCACGAATCTCTCAACCTCTCCTCAGGCCTGAGAAGCGGATATTTTCTAACTTGGGTGAAACGTAATGCAATAAACACAATTTTGTATGAAAAAGTCTGATTGTGGGTTCTTATAATTGGTTTTGTAATTCTAATGACACAGATTCGCGAGCGAGCTTGTTCTATCCCACAATGCACCAATTTGTGACGTGCGACCCTCACTACTATGCGCCTATCTATGTTTTTACACTGCAGTGAATGTGTTCTTTTGATCGGACCAATACAATGCTCGATCATGAATAGTTTAGTCCACGCTGCGCCACTGACCGTGCCTTTGAGCATTACTGCATTGTTGAACCGTTTGAAAATACTTGCCTGCCCGATATTGTAACACGTTTGGCTTTCATTGGACTTTGAATAGACACAAAGTTCTGTAAACGTGGTTATTGAATTTGCTGGCTCTGCATGACCGGCTATTATGAATGACACATGCAGTGATCACAATGCAGTGGCACCGGATTCAAGCCTACTCAAGAAATTGAGCAAAGTGAGGGTGCTACGTAAGGATCTCATGATTGTGTGCGGGAAATTTAATTATTTCTTCTGAGTTATGCTACGGTCACAACTCAGAGCGGCGACCGGTCGATTTGTAGCCTGCTCGGTCGCCGCTGGAATTTAGGCATCGCCCAACGATTTTGGGGAAGTCGAGCAGGCTGTAGAGCCCCAGCGGTGCCTGGGCGGTGCCCTGTCGGTGTCCCGCCGGTCACCGGTCGATTTTTAGGTCACAACTGGGCTAAATTAGGGAGTTTCTCCGCGCGGCGTCCCGGCAGTGACCGACCGATGACCCACCGGTTCCCGAGCGGTCTCCAACCGGTCACCGGCTGATTCTTAAGAAATCGCCCGGCGACCGGCGGGTCACCTGTAGGTGTCCCGTAGGCGGACCGGCGGCGACCCGCCGGGCTCCGCCGGGAATTTATCACGGGCAACCTGGGTTCCGTACAGATGGAGTTCGATGGTAAATGTGAAAGTTTACCTGCAGGACTTTATAATGTTTGATAATTATACAACCTTGTATTTGTTTGTAACCAAAAGTGCGCAAGCGGGCGAGAAACATTACGGTAATTGCCTTGTTTGTATGATTTGTCACCTGAAAAAGAAATTCATGATGTGCCAAGTAAATCAAGCCTAATAGTATTAACTGAATTTACACTGATCTTTCCTTGTACCTTATTCTTTTTATCTTTTTTTAATGAAGAGTCTTTGATTTGCAGTAAAGTTAAAATGTAAGACTATACTAGTGGGGTGTATTCTGAAAACCAGTTTAAGTTCAAATTAGGTTAAAATTGTATCTACGTCATACATGACTGTATCTCCGTCACTAAAATATGTTTTCGCAAGTCGCTATTCCTTAAAGTGATGCCTGTAAAGTTTCTAACTCCACGAAAAATACTTGGAGCTTCCTCGTTTCTCTTCTGCCGTGTTGTTTAGCTTATGGTAAGAGAAGAATAAAATAGGGTTAGATTTTTTCAAATGTCCCTTTGGTATGAAGATAATTATCATTGAAAATCATTATTTCAAAACCGTTGATCAACAGGTTTTGAATAGTCGTAGCTAAACGCGTCCGCATTGCAGCACGCGTGGCGGCGTGGGAACATTCCGGAGATTGAACTTTGAAAGCGAATACCATGAATTCTGTACTACGTCTGTAAACATACACGGGTGCGAATATCTCAAACGGCTGATTATTCCTGTGACAATGTATGGCAGACCATCAGTATTTGGTGATAAAATATATATGAACTCAATATTCGTTTTTTTCACGAGGTATACAGTGTTCGTTTTCTTTCAAACTTTCACAAATCTTTCAATTGTATTTTACAATGATATTGATATAGGATTTCAGTCTCAAATGTCATTTTGTGCAATATCTGACACTTTACAGGTATCACTTTAAAGGGACAGTTGAGTTCTGGTAAGGAGAGTACAGTTTTGGTGAAACTGAATTTTAGTAACCAAAACCTGCATCATTAGACTACAAACTAATACTGTAGTTATTCTAGAAGGGAACACAATATTACATATGACTTAATAAAGATCATGTTATCATTCAAAAAGAGCCGTTAAAACGTCAGAGTGCGCTCTCTAAACACTCATCGGTTTCAACCATTTTGAATACAATATTGTGCATGTGATTCTTTGTGGAAATAGTGATTAGATAGAGAAATAACCAACAACTATTTAAATACCTATTTTGTTACTTTTTGAAAAGAGGAAGCATTTTTTTGAATTTTTAACGGCTGGTTCAAAATTATTGAAGTGTGGGGCCCCACATTTATTACAAATGACTATGATTATGGATATTTCAGCCGTTTATGAACCGATTTTGATCAAATAAAGTTTATTCTGTCATTAAAATATTGTGCTCTTTAAAATTTTTCACTCAGTTTTTCATTATCTCACAAAAAATCATTGTATGTAGCGCCCTCTCTACCAAAACTCAACTATCCCTTTAAGTACAGTGTCATATTTTAGTGACGTAGATATGACGTAGATAGAATAAATTTTAGCCTAAAATCGTTTTCAGAATTCAGGACTTGGGCCGTTCTTACATTAATTTTAAAGCGCATAGTGCGGTGGTACATGAAAGAGTAAAATGATATGATTAAATGTAGACTCGCATGTATTGTGTGTGTGTGTGTGTGTGTGTGTGTGCGTGTTTGTACGTGTGTGCGTTTGTGTGTGTGTGTGTATGTGTGTTCGTGTGTGTATATGAGTACACACACACACACACGCACACACACACACACACTTTTGTGGAGCGCCTATATACATACCAAACAATGATCGATTTAGGTCAAAAATAGGTCAAGTTGGTCATCGGCTGCCGAGCGGTCGCCGCCCGGTGACCGACTGATCTCCCAGCGGCGACCGGGCGGCGACCGCTCGGCAGCCAATGACCTATTTTACCAATTTTTGACCTAAATCGCTCGACGGCGACCGCTCGATTAGGTCGGTGCCCGGGCGGCGACCGCTCGGCCACCGAGCGTATTTTGGGCGGCGAGTGAAAAGTGAGCAGGCGCCGCCCAAATTTTAACTCCGCGCTAAAACTTCAGCGGCGACCGAGCGATGCCTAAAAACCAGCGGTGCCTGGGCGGCCGCCGCTCGGTGACCGAGCGATTTTGGCTAAAAACTCGCCGCCCGGCCGCCGAGCAGGCTACTTTTTGGGGTTGTGACCATAGCATTAATGACATTAGAAAAATCTCTTAGAAATCAACCAAAGTGAGTCAAATCCTGAAAATATTCAAGCACATCCCTAGATTTATTTCCAATATACTGTATTGTTTTATAAATCATCCAGAATTCTCCTTTAAAAAACGAAGAAGAATAAATGCATAGAGCTTGACCCCACCCTAAATTTATCTTCCTCTAAGTCAGACCACGCTACGTCACCAGTTAGCATGGTCGCTTAATCCCATGGTCTTAATAGCCAGACAGAAGATCAACGCGGACAGTGCTGATTTGATTAATTATGTTAAAAACATACACAACTTCCCACGCACTTCTTCTTCTTCTTCCTCATTTAAAAAACCAGTGGCGGAGCGAAGAGGGACGCAAAGGAGTGCAGCCCTAATGTTGGGCATTATTGTCCCCGAACTACGCTTTTACCGCCCCCCTTATTTTTATTTTGTATTTATTTGTTTTCACCTCATTGACAATTTTGCACCCGGTATGATAACTTGTCATGAGTCGCCTCCGTCCGTTGAAGTTATAATATTGACACTCGTTGCATTTTGTCACCCATTCTCACAGCGGCTACCGGTCAAGGAGAATCACAGTTAGGCAAATACGAAACATCTATTTACCAGACACGTAAAGAGGTGAGTACTTTATGCGGCGTTACTATGATTTCTTAAAGTTGTTGTTCTTATTTTATTTTATTTTTATGTTTGCTCTTAATCCATAATGGGACATTTATAAACGTCATTATATGGGGGAAATGTCACATTGCACTGGATCAAAATTATATTCCATTTTTTCCAGCTATTTTTTGTTTTCTCTGATAAAAATCAGGAAGGATTAACTTGTATCTGGTTCCTCAAATAGTGCGAGAGGGCGCTGCCGGATATGCCAGTAAATATTGACCTTTTTTTGTAATTATATGAACAAATAGTGAACCTGACTTACAGTATTTCTTTCCTATTTACTTTTGAAATAAACCCGTTATAAGTAACGAGTACCAGCCCGCTATACACTATGTTGAAGCGAGTTAGTGTCTTGTTTAAATCAACCTCGTTCGAAGTGGCTACCCTGGGTAAATAAAACGTTACAATTGTAACAGTTATTTTGGGGGCATTTATGGAGACAATATTGTGATTTTTTTAATTCAAATTTTTTCAATTAATATGAAAATAATAATTCAAAATCACTCTTCCACGATATAGTTACGCCTTCTGTGCATTTGTAATAAAGCAGGTGTTTTATTGAAAACAAAATTACCAAATTTTCTATTTACAAATTTGAGATTTGAGATTTGATGAAATAAAATCAAATTCTATTGAAATAACGTTTTATCTACCATGGTGGTTTGTACCCTTTTCATTACAGGAAACCACCATGCACTTCTTATGGATCCTTGTGAGAACATATGTACTCCACATTAACATCGTTACCATGGCTACGCACACATTCCCAGGTAAGCTAATAATTAAATACATCTATTATCAATGACCAGATGACGGGATAATATATATAGTTTGATTAAATCTGATCAAAGTACTTTGGTTAAAGTGTTTTAGTTTTAATTTCACGATTAAATCTTTGTTAACATTGCCTTATATGAATATTTTGTTGAAGTGTTTTTAGCCGATATGCTAATAACATCTGTGGATAAAGTGGGGGCGAAGCAAAGTTACTGTTGATGGGACTTGGACCACCGCTACCAGATATCCAGCCCAGTCCAACTGAGCTCTCGATTCCTACCGGAACAAATGCAATAATTGTTAATGATGGGTCACACTATGCAACCCCACTGTGTTTCACGGTTGGTTGATTGGTTGGTTATTTGTTTCAATCATTGATGACTATTTGCGTCTGGGACCACCCTTTATCGTCACCATCCGATAGACGCGGCCAAGGTAATTAGAACCCGAGCCGATTAGTGAGAAGAGTGGAGCTCTGACCACTAGACCACCTCTTCATGGAACACTGTGTGTGGATCACACTGTGTGATAAATTCGTTTTTCCACGTGCTGTCGCATTTGCATGTGTGCTTTGGCTTTGTCTATGCAGTTTTTTTTATAGAGCAAAATATTGGCAATAATATTTTCGCATAATATCCAGAGAGTCGACGCTTTATAGAGTACATAAGCTATGACGTCATAACAATCTATTTTTAGAATTTTCAAATTTGAACTTCATTTTCGGAAAGAGCATAACAAATAATGTCCAAATACCGAAAATCAATTGAACATTTTAAGTATTGGCTGAGATATGCCCATCCTAATAAATATTTTGCCAATAGGCAATCAGTGTTATAGTGCTCTGGTTCATAAAGTTATGAACCAGGGCACTATAACACTGATTGCCTATTGAAGTAAAATTCATTCGGATTGGCATATCTCAGCCAATACTTAACATTTTCAATTGATTTTCGGTATTTGGACATTATTTGTCATGCTCTTTCCAAAAATGAAGTTCAAATTTGAAAATTCTAAAAATTGTTTTTTATGACGTCACACTTCACCACTCTATAGGACTTATAAAGCCACAGGAATCTATTTAAATCTACACGCCGAAAATAAGCTAAAAAGCCACCGCGTACAGCCGCCGCCTTCTTTGTCCCTTACTATGATTATTCATTATCTAAGAGATGGCGGCTATTGTGCTTGCCTTAGAATGGCTATATAATCATCCCAGTTTGTATACGGGGGCAGTTATTTTTAGCGACTCACTAAGTTCTTTACAAGCCATAAAGAGTTGCAAAGACGAACTTTTGAAGTTCACAATTGAAGAATAAAAGGATGCTTGTATATTTTGAATGGATTCCAAGCCATTGTGGTCTAAATGGTAATGAGATTGTGGATATAGAAGCGAAACGAGGTTTGAAAAAAAAATAGAAATTGATAATAAATTAGCAATATATGAAGTTAATAGTGTTATAAAGAAATGGATGTATGTTAAATGGCAGAAAAGATGGGAAGGAACGGAATCATGTCTTAAAGATGTGCACAAAAATGTTAAGAGTATACATATGTAAATTAAATAATAGAAAAAATGAAAGTATTTTGCATTGTTTAAGAATGGGAAACAGTGGTTTAAATGTAAATGTATGTGTATTGAAAAAAGCACGATACTGGGTATTGCCCTAATTGTGAGGGTATATTTGAAACTATTACACATTTTTTTGTGTCAGTGCCCAGAGTACATAGTTCAAAGGGCCATGTTGATGGCTGAAACAGGTTTATATGAGGAAAAAAAATAATGTCTTTGTTAAATTCTTTAGAGCGACCCATCCAACAAGCTCTTGTTGATTATGTGAAAAGAACCGAGAGAATGTACCCATACTATACTAGGCCTAAGAATTTTGTTATCGTTTCATTTTTATGATAATAAGACGCCCACTTCCACATAATTATGTGGCGGGAGTCCCGATGTGAGAGGTGGGCTCTGTTATAAAAAAAAGAAGGAAATTGTTTATAATTTTTGTATATAAATGCATGAAGTTATTTGATTTCTTTTGGTTTCGTCTTATAATTATACTATTAATAATAATAACTGTTATTTAAATACGCTATTCACGCGGGTATCATAGCGCTTACAAATACACAAAAATACAATTATACAATCACAAACTTACTAATTACATACATACAGAATATTAACTTAATAATCAATCACAAAGCAGGGAAAAGGTGGGTCTTTAAGTGCGATTTAAATGTAAACTATTCCAAATTGTTGGGGCTAATATTCCAAATCTTTTACCAAAATGAACGTAATTTGAAGTGGGTATAATCAATCTAGTGGTATCTTTTGATGAACGAAGGGGGCGAGGAGGGTTATAACGTACAATACAATTTGACATATAGTTAGGGGCAGAGTTATTCAAAATTTTATAAACCATCAAACATATCTTAAATTGAATTCGTTCAGAAATGGGTAACCAATGGAGTTCATGAAGTAGAGGTGCAGATGGAGTTTTACGGCCAAGTCCAAAAATCAGTCGGGCAGCCCGGTTCTGAATAGTTTGAAGTTGTTTCATGTCTTTGGCTGAAAGGATGGTGAGCAAGCTGTTACAGTAATCTAGTCTTGAGATGATCAGGGCCTGAACTGCGTGATGACATGTTAAGAGGCCCACGACCACATATGCGGCGGGAGTCCCGATGTGAGAGGTGGGCCTCGGTGAGATATAAAGGAAATGTTTATATTGTTGTATACATCTGTAGTGATATTGTATAGTTTTGATACACGTACAATTATATGCATGCTCAAGCCGGTACAGAGACTGTTAATAGGATATCTATGCAGGCAACTGAAGACGGTTTTGATCACCATAATAAATTTTGCTCAAAATTAATGACGTGTACGAAAATATTTAGTAAATAACACCCTGCACCTTGCACTTTCACTTACAAAGCCCAACAATGTTTTCTACCTCTGTATGTTCTTGGTTAATATGATTTGTTTTGATTTTATATATAATTGTGTTTGTTTTTTTGGAATCGGATGCAGGTGCAAAGAAAAACGAAGGCGACCAGAGTGCATCTCCATGCATCGGGGGGCCTAGACTGATTCGTCAGTTGAGAAGCCTGCTCAACGTACCGAGCCGGGTTGGCCCGATGATGCCTTTAATTTTGGTTTTGTTTATTGATGGTCTGAAAACGTTTATGCACTTCAAAAAAATATATAAATATGTATATAATAATAATATTAAAAATATTAAAATAAAGAAAATAAATGAGAAGAATGAAATAATATTTCGTTTTTGGCGAATATATTCAAATTGAATGAACCGCCAATAAACATCAAACAACAACAACAACAACAACTGCCCGATAAGTATCCACACTCTAAAGTCCGGCGCAGGCAGAGCCGACTCGACCCGATGCGACTGGTTTTCAGTCTGACCGGCTCTGTGTGCGATGCCTCACGACTCTGATTTTGCCAGTTGGAAGCCAATCGGGCATGTTGAATTGGCCGCGACTGGAATCGTACCGAATGTGGCTTTCAGTCGGGTCGGGTCGGGTCGGATCGGGTTGAGTCGGCTCTGTCTGCGCCTGCATGGCTTTACCCGACCATCGATACAAATCCGCGGCACGGGCTACGGCGCCGAATCATGACTAATTATTTTGCAGTTAAAGCACTTATCATAAGTTTCATAATTGATTACATAGCAACAATTGATCGTAATACATGTACATTTTTATTACAATATGAGACAGTGAGATTTACTATATTAATAATAGTGTTTTGATTGAGTTGAGTCATTATGTCATTAAGCAGAATTTATTCTCACTCGACTCGCCGAAAATTGATTAGATGATATTCGCGCATGCGTTCATCATAACCGTGAACTCGATTACATTTTGAAAGCTATTAAAGGGACAGCCCCTCTTTTGCACGCCAAATTTCAAAAGTTGCGAGGTTATTGTCTTATATGGAAACAAAAATGTCATTTAATAGCATGCCTGAACAAATTAGGACTTGAAATCTCTTTTCCGTGGAGTTATAGACCTAAATCTAATAAACCATCGTCCAACGGTTAATTGTGCAGTATACGTGTATTCACCCGTCGAGAAAGTTCGCTCACGGATTCCACGGAGTGCCACAGCGTGACCCCTATGTGACCCGCGCTAGCTACGTGACCCGCGCACAAATAACAATAGGTAAGCGATTACTAAACAAAATAACCAAACCTCTCTTAAACTGGCTACATGTAATTATATATTCTTCATTTTTGAGATCTTTTTCCGTGACATACCTTTACGAATGTCGGCTTCACAATACCTTTACAAGAATAAGTACCGTCAATATTGTTGTAATATAGGTTTTCCCGGCCAATTTCCCACATTAAGCGCCCAAATTCGTTTTATGTGCATTCAATTTCGTCAAATTGCCGTGGAGGAGTTGCTTTGGTCATTCAAATTCATATTCCGAGCATGCATATTCGTATATGGGCACCCAAATGTCAAATCGCGAACTTCAAATTCGCAAATGGGCATTCGATTTCATCATTGGGCGCTATTTTCAACAAATGGGCATTTAATTTAATACGGCAAGCTTGACAATCGCTCGTTTGTGCATTCAATTTCGTCAATGGGTGACCAATTTCCAGACATGCTCATTCAATTTAAGTTACGCATAAAACATCCATACGTATTCACAAATAAACATTTATATACATTTATTTATACAACCACATACATAGCTACGCACATATTGGCGTACCCAGGGGGAGGGTTGGGGGTTCAACCGCTCGGTCTCGACCGTCATTATCGCTGGTCTCGGGCCTCGAAAAGTGCGCATAGCCCTGGTATGTCGAAAATTTCCGGCCTCGGCTTTGAAAATTTCCTACGACTACCCCCCCCCCCCCCCCCCCCCCACACACACACACACACACCCCTCACAGGATTCTCAAGCACTGGGTCTTGGTCTCGACCTCGAAAATTGTGGACCGGACCTGGTCTCGGTCTTGAAAATGTCGTAAATTCGCGGTGTCGGCTTCGGAAATCTTCTACGACTACCCCCACCCCCGCTGACAGAACATTTTTCTGAAGAAATAACCCCCCCCCCCCCCCCCCCCTTGAACAAATCCTGGGTACACAAATGGTTACGCTCACATAAACACACGCACACACATTCACCTTTTTTTCTTACATAGTCTCAACCATATTTCATCGTGCTATATTTTTCATTTTTTAGATATACTTTTTAACATTGAATCTTCACTTTTCGATATTCCTCGGTCACATTTGTCTAGATCTGTTTGATGTTCAATTATGTAATCTGTATTTTCTTATTTGTACATTCATTCGTTCATCATTTTGTCTTAACTTTATCATCATGCGAGTTCATAATGTTATTTCATCACATGATGTTATTTGTCATGTGATTGTTATTGTATCATAATATTTTGTCACCATTTTGTATTTTTTATTTCCATCATGTTTTCTATATCATACATGTACCACTATTTTACATAACATGTCCACTGCACATTTTTAATTTGAATGCCAATGTTATGAACTTGTTTGCCTATGCGCGAAATTGAATGACCGAAATGAGACACGAGACTGCTAGAGATGAAATTGAATGCCCATTGACGAAAATCAGTGCCTGTCGCTTACAATAGAATGGCGCAAGTGTGAAATTGGTCGCTCTGTTACTCAATATGAATGACCAAAAACGATTTTGAATGACGATATGTCGATCCAAGCGTGGATTAGACGAAATTGAATGCTGCTTATATGAAATTGCATGAGAAAATAGCGAAATTGACCGGGAAAACCTCATAGTAACATTGAACAAATTATTTATTGAACGGGTTCAAACGTTATACAAGGTGGCCCAAACAAGTGGAACGGGGCACTTCCCAAAAATATAGTAACAAAATGATTATGTCCATCGGATAGGATATCTTTTCCAATGAAAAACGATACCAAGAACACTAACTTTGGTCGTGTAGTTTTTGTTTAAGGGTCCCTGAGTGACACCATGTCAGGTTCCCATTTTTTTTTCAATTTTTACCAAGTCAGTGCCTGATAAATCGCAGTTACTGCCCGTCATACCATCAAACAACCATGCCCATTCTTTCGGCACACAGCTAAATGAACACTAACAATAGCGCGCGTATTGCTCGTTGTTCAATACTATGACGGGCAGTAAGTGCGATTTATCAGGCACTGTCTTGGCAAAATTTGACAAAAATGGGAGCCTGACATGGTGTCACTCAGAGCGCCCTGAAACAAAAACTACACGACCAACATTACTGTTCTTGGTATCGTGTTTCATTGGAAAAGATACCCTGTCCGATGGACATTATTATTTTGTTACTATATTTTGGGAAGTGCCCCGTTCCGTTTATTGGGGCCACCCTGTATAGTAATGCTTGTGGACGTGTACATAACTATGGATGGCTTTCACAAAAGTTTTGCATTGAGCATAGAGTTCGTCAGGGTTGTCCATTGTCGGCTCTTTTATTTATTATTGTTGCAGAAGTGTTAGCCACAAAGATAAGGCAAAATGATTTAATAAAAGGTATTGAGTTGATAAAAGATATCAAAGTGGGTCGCACTGTAAAATAAATTAAAATCGTTCAGTATGCTGACGATACTGTAGTATTCGTTGATTCTGAAGAAACAGTAAGATGTGTTATGGAAGAAGTAAATAGATTTGGTGACAATGCCGGTCCAAATGTTAACTGGGATAAATCGGATATAATGGTATTAAAAGATGATATAATAATAGATAATTTAAAATGCAGTGAGGCACCAGTGAAATGTTTGGGAGTTTGTGTGGGTAAAGATGATAACGAAATTGATAAACTAAATTGGGTGGGAAGAGTTGAAAAGATAACAAATAGTTTACATTTATGGAAAGGAAGAAGATTAAAGGGGTAGTTTAGTTTTGGTAGAGAGCGCGCTGCACATCACAATTTGTTTGTGAGGTAATGAAAAACTGAGTCATTTGTAATTGCGTATACCTGGTAGAGTTATAACTATTAGTTTATAATGTTACTGTCCAGGTTTGGTTACTAAAGTTCAGCCTTACCAAAACTGTACTACCCCTTTAACATATTTTGAGAAAGTAACAATAATACAAATTATTAATAGCCTCACAATTTGTATATATTTAGACGGATGTTATTTTGTATGGAACTCTAAGATAGATAAAGTTAAAAGAAGTGTTATAATTAATGCAAAAATAGCTGGGGGTCTGAATGTGGTTGATATGGAATCGAAATTAAATTATTTACGTTTATCGTGGGTATCAACATTTTTGAGCGATAAGGATGGAGCATGGAAGATATTGTTTTCTTATTGGACAAGTGAAATTGGGGGATTCCCATTGTTATTGAAATGTAATTGTAATACAAAAGATATTGTTTTTCTTGCAAAAATGTTTAAATACCTAACCCGCGTTCTATTTGGATTTTGTTTGTCTATGGAGAAAATTACGATTTATTGATTTGTTACATGCAGCCTACCCGATATTGGGCGCTTAATTAGCTACTTCAACGCGAGTTATCCTACACACCGATTCGCTTATGAATAGGAAATACGCAAGCGAGAATTCACGAGATTCAACGAGAATTATGCATGGTCTCGCTATTTCTTATGTCATCATCAACGCCTACACATGCTGATGTTATCGTCTGCGTTTAGTTATTTGCCATAAAATTGCCGTTATTTTGATATATCACACCACATTAATATCTTTGAAGTGAAGCAGTTAATTAACGTCAATATTTGGAAATATTTGTGTACCTTGTTATGTTCTGATTTTGCATTGTGTGACGTTTTCTTTCTACCTGACCAGTTCGAAAGTTGTCAATTCAATCTGACCACATTGTTTTGGAGAAAACGTATCTGCAACGCCAACCAATAAATACAAAGTTGCTTTGTCGTTTATTTTGAGAGAAAATGCTCATTATCGAGGCCAATAATTTCCCATTTTAACCGAAAGCTAGGAGACGGAGGGTAGGGGCCCGAATACGGACCAGCCATTGTTGCCATGGTAATTGGGAATATTGGCTCTAAAGCCCGATATATAGAATTAAGGGGGTGTACGCAGCAAAATAAGGATCATTAACCCGTTCCGGACTGGTCCCGAAAATACTCGGGCAGGACTATTCTATGGAGAATGCATGTTATAGTCATGAACGGGTTAACGGGCCTGCTGCAGTGCAGCGCTTACCATTGTTCTGGTTAGTATCGTCTATTGTGTTTCACCGAAGCAGAAAGTCTTCAAAATAGAAATTCATGGGATGCTTCAGCGTACGATTACAAAAGCACTTGGCGAAAAGACGATCGCCGATATCCCAATTGACCAATCAGATCGCGCAGAATATCGGCTGCCTCCGAATTTTGTATGTTTTACAAAATTAAAAATACGTAGGGCCAGTTTTTCTTTCTACCTGACCCGTTCGAAGATTTAATCAAAAACCTTCAGACTAATTTTAGTACAAAACATATATCTCTATATCATATTCAATTTTTGAGTTGCTTCGTGGGCATCAAAAGTGTTTTTAAGCCCTTATAAGAAAGCGTAAAATATGCATTTTAAATTTCAGTTTAGGCATCAATTTCTCCTTTTTAAAAATATTTATGAAATCGCGATTATAATGATAATAAAGTATAGTTCTTCTTCTTTCATACGATTATGGGGCGTCGATCACGGGGGGATGGGGGGATATATCCCCCCCCCCCCCAATATTTGAGGTGGGGGGGATGGCCTGTATTATCATCCCCCCAATATTTTGGAGGGTAAACAAACAAAAAAATATATACTGGCGCATGTAATTGTGGAAGAGGCTACTATCGTAGTCCTTACTCATTCCTCCATAAGCAAAAGAAGTGCGATCGGCCCTTTGGTTTTCTGCAAACTTGATTTCATTAATTGTGTTTATCTATAACACAGTAACTCAGAAACAAGTTTATAAAACGTGAAATTGATGCCTTAGGTATGCTCCAGATTGCACAATTTCAAGCCCCAAAATGCAAAAGCTTCCTACCGTGGGAGGGGGGACACCCCCCTCCCACACCCACCCCCCCCCCCCAGGCGCGGATCTACGGGGGGGGGGGGGGGGGGGGGTTAGGGGGTTTAAACCCCCCCTTGGGCTGCCAAGTGAAAATGTGATGTGCATAGACAAACGCCATCATGGGTTTAACCCCCCCCCCCCCCCCCCCTTGGGCTGCCAAGTGAAAGTGTGTTGTGCATAGAAAAACGCCATCATTGTGTCCAGAGCCACACAGTATCCGTATCGTCATTGGGTCAAACCCCCCCCCCCCTTAGCAAAATAGCCACACAAAAAAATCGCCTCGCCGCTACGCGGCTCGTGGAAGATGCTCCGCATCGTCATTGGGTCAAACCCCCCCTTAGCAAAATAGCCACAAAAAAAAAATCGCCTCGCCGCTACGCGGCTCGGACTTCGCCGCTTCGCGGCTCGTGGACGATGCTCCGCATCGTCATTGGGTCAAACCCCCTGATCATCCCCCCAACCATGAGAAGAAATCGACGCCCATCGTATTACGATACATAAACCATGCTTCTCAGTGACAGCTTTGTATGTTAAATATCGAGATAAAACAAATTGTCGTGAGCTCATGAATATTCATTTTCACGTTTTTTCACGGATATTATGAATACGTGTACGATAATCTAGAAGGCTTTTCGGGACGGAGCGAGACAGCTGCATGTAACGGACATAGGAAACCAAGTGTTGTGGTATAATAGTAATATAAAATGTAAGGATGATATGTTATATTTTCAAACGTGGATTAATTTAGGCATCATAAAAGTAAAAGACGTAATTAAAAACGGTCAATGATGTGATTTAAAAGATATTTTTCTGACAATGCAGCAAGTTATTTACTGTATAATATTAATTTCGTCAAATTGAAAAAGTATTTTCCAAAATGTTGGTTATAGAAGCTACAAGATAGAGCACCACAAAATAATGATAATGAGAATTTGTTTGAAATATCAGTAGGAGATTCGATAGATATTAATGCTATGAGAGCAAGACATTTTTATGTTGTTCTTATGAAAATGAAACGAACAAAGCCACTATTTTGTATTTATTGGCATGACTATTTTGCATTACCAGAGGACTTTTTATGGAATGATGTTTTATTATTCAAGTTGAAACAGATATCGATTAACAAAAATAAGCAATTTAGTTTCAAACTCTTAAGGCTCAGTCCCATATTGACGATTTTCACGGCGACTCGCAACGACTCGCAACGATTTACTAGAACGAATCGACTCGATTTAAGCCTCGTGCCCACTTAACGATCTGGGCCTAGCGATCTAGAGCGATCTTTCCCGAATAGGAGCGATCCCCTGAGATCTGTGGTTAAGTCGCCAAGTGGGCACCAATGGCCGCACCAGATCGCTGTAACTCGCGTCCGCAAGGGTGGTGTCGGTTGCGGTCGCCGGGGTTTTGACATGTTCAAAAATCTGGCGACCAGGTCGGTCTCGATCGCATTCGAGGCGATCTGGTGCGATCTGGTGCGGCCATGGACTTAACACAGATCTCAGGGGATCGCTCCTATTCGGACAAGATCGCATAGGCCTAGCGACCTTGGAATCATCAGTTCGCAGTGAGTCAGCCTAATTCCATTGTGTACGCGATCTTTTAAATTTGGCCTCCGTGGGGTCATAGCTTGGCCCCTATTTCCACCCATTGTCAAGGAATACAATAACGAGGAATTTACGCTTGTTTGATTCTGAATTTGTTGGCGAGGCATGGCTAGCCGTTTGAACATTTATTTCCTTTTCTTGATATCAAGAGTTAACATTGCTTAAAGCTAAAGGCCAATTTTGGAAACGCCCCCCTCTAAAAAAAATGAAATGGAAGCTCTTATTACCAATAATGTGAAAGAATATAATTATACTAATATAGGATTATCCAAATTTGGCCAAGAAACCACCTACTAATTGATATATTTGCGAAATCATATATCTATGCCGGCGGCACAGATATCGCCAATGAGGAATTGCCCATACACTACGTGTATTACGAAATATTGATTTCTTCCGATATTTCTGTATTTAACGATGCTTAGGTTCGGATTTTACCACACAAGCCCTATTTCAATACATATTCAACAATAATGATCTTCGGCTACTTTCCCGAAACTGGACTTGGGCTTTAACAACAGCAAATCATTTATTGATATCAACAATTCAAGAAAAATATCAAGAAAATAATTCTTGATTCTTGCAGGGCGCCTTTGTAGAGCAGTTTCGCATAACTGAACATTAATTGAATTCTTGATATCAAGAAACCATTTTCTGTTGCTAACCAATGGCAATTCCTGATTTCAAAAATTCAACTCCTGGCATCAAGAAATCGAATTCTTGATATCAAGAAATCGAATTCTGGATATCAAGAAATCGAACTCTGGATATCAAGAAATCGAACTCTGGATATCATTAATTTGTTTCCTGATATCAAGAATTTAATTATTGATATTTGAAAACAGAATTCCTGATATCAAGGATTGAATTCCTGATATCAGGAAATATGAATAATTGCCCAAATGGCTTTTTTTGTGCGATCCCGCCCGACATGCGACCGAGAACGAAATTTTTAAACATGTCCAAAACATTGCGACCGCAACCGACACCACCCTTGCGGACGCGAGTTACAGCGATCTGGTGCGGCCATTGGTGCCCACTTTGCGACTTAGCCACAGATCTCAGGGGATCGCTCCTATTCGGGCAAGATCGCTAGGCGCAGATCGCAAAGTGGGCACTGGGTTTATTAAAAAAAACTCGCAAAGCGCGTTATGATGTCAAGACAAGCAAGAGCGAACAATACTTGGCTGTAATTCTCAACCATGCACGCATGCGTGGAAATAGGGACAATAGGAAGTCGCCGTGAGATCGCACCGAAAAGATCGCGTACGCAATGAGATCGGGCTGACTCGCGGCGAACTGGTGCGATTCACACCGAACCGAGATCGCAGCAACTCGGGCTAGATCGCAAGCGCAGATCGCCTAATGGGCACTGGGCTTTAGCCACGGTTTTGGGCATGGGCGTAGCGACTTACGTAATACCTATTCATCAGGGGGGATGAATGAATAGACATCCCTAGTTGAATGGGTATCAATGACAGATGTACGCCCATGGTTTTGGGGAAGAACCGATACGATGTAATACGATGCAACACGACCTAAGCGATTTTATCGACGAACGTCAAATCGTTGCGATTCGCCGTGAAAATCGTCAGTATGGGACTGGGCCTTTACATAGAATATTACCTTCGAAAGAAAATTTATTAGGGTAAAAATAAATGTGATGTTTGTAATTGTGTTAGAACAACATTGCAGATGTTATTACGCTGTAAAGCGGTAAAAATCCTTTGGAAGATGATAGAAAATATGATTTTTCATATGTTTAAAATAATAGTTCGCATTGATGAAAAGGTCACTATAATTGGTGTGCAAAATTTTGCAAATGAAAAGTGGTGTATTGATTTTATTATTAATATAACAAAAATATTTCGTACCATAACACGCACATTTTATACAAATAACCAAAATATCTACGTAATATTGTCCTTTGAAATAATGTCGGTGTCGGCATCAGTCTATCTATGTCATTTTCGTATTCATAGGTGACGTATAATTTTATTAAAATTACCTACGAATCCACCATATTTTGTAGAATATCTCCTAAATGATCATTTGAAAAATGATAAATCTTTGCATATACTAGCATTATGCTATATTCCATCTATTCCTAGGTTATCTTTTACTAATCTACTTGCATATTGAAGACAAGTTGAAGTGTATAAATGCGTATGCAACGTCAATATTTTGTTACCAAACAGGTCTTTTCAACCGTTGACGTTTCTGGCGGCTATACAATAAAATCACTAAGATTGTTGATAATGCATTTCAAAAGTAGACACATGGGGGTATTGTAAACACACATTTTTAATCGACTGACGAATTTTTCACTTCATTTGAGAGTGCTAAAAATGTATTTGTAGGTAACGCTTCAAATTTACCACTGGGTAAAAAATCACAACTAATCACACGATTGCATGTTACTTACAAAAGAAAACTCACAAATAAGTTGGATAATAAGTTTGATAATAATTGGAAAAGTACCAATTAGTATCAAGTCTTCATTATAATATTTTAATCGTTTCAAAGAACGTTAAGAGATTTTTGTTTTAAGTGGTCCAAAATAACATGTTTTACGTTCCTGTATAGGAAAAATATCAATGCAATGGTCACAAACTTTATATGGCGCGAAAGGTCTCGACGAGACAAATATGCTCAAAGAAAAATCAAGGTTCCAAGACCTTTCAAAATATTCAAATAGGTTTGAAAATGCTTTGTACACTTTTCGTTGGAATCGATCATATACTCATGCATACACACCAAAAACATACGAGGAGTGATCAAAAGCTTAAAATTATAATTCTTATGAAATTCCAATACATATAAACTTTCTAGCAATGATTGTGTTTTGTTTTGTCCATAAACAAAATATGACCACGATATGAGCGATTTTCCCCTTCAAACTGTTATTTACTGCCTCACTGACATAAGTGTATAATTATGTTTATATGTTATACGGACAATCATGATGACGCATTAATAGTCAAAGGCAGCAACATCAACAACAACAACAACAACAACATAAGTTCTTCTTTGTAGTTTCCACACTTATCTCTGTAATATAGTTTGACTTACCTATTAAGAGCAGGATTATCTTACATTATAAAGACTATTCGATGATGTCGATGTTGATTCACCCAGGAAAGAGCTCGTACAAGGTAACGAAATTAAAACCATATACCTCTGGAGTGACTATTTCTTTTAGTAGAGCAGCTTCACAACCTAGACTGTTACTGACTATCTCTGTTTAATGTAATGGTATCTATATCGTACGTTTATATATGGAAAGAGAACATAGAAAGAGGCGATTACAAAAATAGATCCGGTGTTAAACCAAGTAGCTCCAAACTCCTTGGTTAACCCCGTTGCTTACGGGAACCGGGTGGGCTATGTACAAAGTCTATGGGCATTTCATAATCTCGAAGGGAACGGGACGAACCATATCATCATTTTCATATATTTCAATTCATTGTCGAACAATTTTGGAATGCAGCGATTTACCGGTAGTATGACTTTGTATGTTGTGATAGCCGATCCCATCGTAGTATAGCCAACAACGGTGTGTTTGAAAGAGGGTAAAAACGCACCTTTCTAGTTTCTATTTTGCTTCTGACCCATTACCAACCTGAACCGGGAATACTATGTATTAGCTGCATGGGTATTTCAACACAAAGAAAGGAATGGGTTAACCAACCAGTGCATTATTATTATATCAATTATATCAAGGGGATCTAGTTACTTTGTTTGGGCGATACTTTGTTTTGGCGATACGGCGCTGAGTGGTTGAAGGTTCATACACCGCTGCGAATTCTGCAATTTTACCCTCAGCTGCCCGCCTTCCCCTTTATTGGGACCGGTTTAGTGTTTTTGTTTGAATTATGTGTTTAATATTTTGACATTGTCGATACTTTTGATCGAGAGACGGGCTTTGTTTGATATTTTGAAGTGCTGAACATATATGCCTACTTCCGAGAAACGCCATTTTATTAGTCCATCGGAACTTCAGTGACGATTTAATCCAGGACTGCCCGGTCGATTTTTGTTGAAAGCCCAACAACCTTCTACTATTTGATCATCGTTTACTACTCGATCATCGCTTACTACTTGATCATCTATTGACATCAATAAACAAACATGGCATTCACACAGCAACTGTATTGTGTGCTAATCCTATTAGCCACTGTTGGAGGTGCGAATTGTCTCCGATTCACCATCCCATCTTTCCCACGAGATGAATGGGCAGCCAAGAATACCGAGATGAAAGACCTCCTCGCTCCACTACACCACGATCTATCAACAAAGGAAACAAGTCCAAAGGTCGCAGCCGAACGTTTCACTGACGTCATGTCCGACTACTTCTCATCGCAACCCGATTTCGTCGACGAGATCACCGCTAACAAGTACATATCACACGAGCCGAAAACGCTAGCAGAAGCGCGGAAGAAGAAAAACGCCCTCCGGAAGATAGCTTTTCGCAAAAACGCCACGGATGAAGATAGACAAAATTTCCGTTCTACTGTGAAACCTGTTTCATTTTTGAAAAAAATGCAGAAAGAAAAGGGGCGTGAAAAAGACGCCGCTTTTCAAGAGTCGATATACCACAAAGATTTTTGGAGCTTTTCCAAACGAGCTTGTGATGGAACCCTCGACACCCCGGACGCAAAGCCGACATTCGCGAAAGCAACAGCAGACGAATACTTCGCTACCAGGTATTCAACACCAGCAAACATCGACATCAACCATTTAAATTGGTTCCCATACATTCATATCGACGACAACGACAGGGTTGACTTCGATTTAGGACCCATTCTTCCAAAACATGTTAAAGCAGTATTGTTAAAGAAAAAGTCAACCTCCGCCCCAGGTCCAGATGGGTTGATGTATGGACTGTTCAAGCGTCTCCCTGCAGTCCATCATTTTCTTGCTACCCTATACACACGCATGTTTTTAGAAAGTCAAGAGCCACCCAGTACTTGGTCAAACTCAAAATTCGTACTAATACACAAATCTGGTGATTCGGGTAGACCTGAGAACTTTAGAATGATCTCTCTCACATCATGTGTTAGTAAACTGTTTCATCAAATCTTAGCAGACCGCCTTGTAATGTATCTCACTAGAAATAAATTCATTGATGATTCATGTCAAAAAGCCTTTGTAAAAAATGTGAGTGGATGTATAGAACATAACCAAGTATTGCATGAGGTTATTATGAATGCTAAATCCAAAAAGAAAACGATGCATATTACATTCTTTGACCCTACTGATGCTTTTGGTAGTATAAGTCATGACTTGATTTCTTGTTCATTACAACGTTACCATGTACCTCGACATCTTATAAACTACATTGATCAATTGTACGGCAGGCTTCAGGGTTACGTTACGGGCCCCTCTTGGTCATCTGAGGAATTTAAATTTAGGAAAGGGGTTTTCCAAGGCGATCCCCTCTCACCGATCATATTTTTGGCTTGTTTTAACCCAATTTTGGAATATCTTGCTTCAATAAAAGCAAAACACGGCTACGATCTAAATGGAGAAAAGATCATATCTACTCCATACGCAGATGACTTTAATTTGATTACAAATAACAAACGCAACCACCAGAAAATCATATCCCAACTCAATTTACACTGCCAGTCAATGGGTCTATCCCTAAAGCCTGTCAAATGCCGAAGCCTGTCAATCAGTGGTGGTACCCCAGTAGAAATTCCATTCTGGTAACACATCGGTAGATTCACTGAAAGAGGGCCCACATCGTTTTTTAGGATCACAGATTCTTTTTAGTGGAAAATCAATTGAAACATTTGATTATGTAAAAAATGAAACTACTTCGAAAATGAAAAACATTGATCAGCTCTTAATTCGGCCCGAATATAAAGTTTCTATATATACACGTTATTTATTGCCTTCACTTAGATTCATGATGACAGTTCATTCATTGAATAAGACACAGTTGGAGGCACTTGACACTTTGACAGACGGCTATCTGAAGAAATGGTTAGGTATACCAAGTAGAGGCGCTAATATTGCACTAGTTCACATTCCACAAGGCCTTGCGATACCACGCTTTTCTGATGTATATTGGAAAGCCAACTGCTCGGCATATTCAAGGTCGAGATTGCTCGGGGATGAACTAGTTAATCACGCTTTGGATTGCACTTTAGAACGTGAATTAAAATGGACAACAAAACAGTCCACGGTATCCGTATGTCAAAGTGTCCATGAACAATACTTAATCCAGGCTCAGCCTGATACAAGTAGTTCGTGGAGTACAATCAAGAAAAAAATAAACGTTATACTTGAAGATAACGTAATGGCATACTGGAAAGAGAAAGTTGAACCGTTACTCTGTCAAGGGAAATTTTCAGAATTGCTACTTTTGCAGGAAGAGAACCTTACATGGAAGTCAATCATGTTTAACCTTCCACGCAAAATTCTTAAGTTTGCCATTAATGCCTGTATAGATTCTCTCCCTTCATACTCAAATCTATCGCGCTGGGGAAAGCGACTTACTGATAAATGCCCCTTTTGCCCAAACACAACAGGGACCTTACACCATATTCTAGCATTCTGTCCCCCACTTCTTGAGCGATATACTTGGCGCCACAATAATATATTGAACAAAATATTAGCTACTATAAAGAACGATGGAATGGGCAATTTTGATGTATGTTGTGATATAGGGGGAACTACAATTGCAGGGGGACAATCCCCCCTAACATTCTCGTTACAAACCAACGCCCGGACCTTGTAATTATATGGGACGACCAAGGGTGTCCTCTATACCATATCAGCCCTATTAATTAACATTGTTGTTGAAACGTTGGCTGTAAAGATTACACATAATACAGATATTCAGGACTGTTCCCCATAAAGTTGGAATATCTCCTTATGCTCATATATCCCAAAACAAACGAAAAATAGAATTGTTTAATATGCATAAGACACTGGAATAATTTGTTAATTCATCGCGATCTATGTTCAAATGATACATTTTATTTGGTAAATGTATTGATTAATTTCACTGAATATATCATTCATACAAATTACATTAAATTTCACGAAGAGGAAAAAGAATTGATGTAAAATATGCACTGTATGCTGTACAAGAGCTGATAATTATGCTTTTATATTTTACCTGATTTGTAAAATATAATTTCAAAGTGAGTTAAAGGGACTTAGTAACATTGTCCAAATCCTCAAAATAAAATTGTAATTCTAGCGGTTCCTTTATACCTTGTTGTATTCGTATTAACAATAAAATCATGGGACAGCTTTCGGTTTTTCAAATTTCCCTTTCATTACAAAGATATGTATGATTGAAGTATTTAGATAAGAAAATCTCCGGGCGAGATTTTCATCCCTGTACAAAGTGAATGCAGTGAGTTGGTGAATATCACCCAATATCACTTTGCATTTTCGCTCATTACTTGGCCATACATTGTCCATTTGACCTGAAATTTTCACACAATACCCTGAGGACATATGAGATAACAACAGTATACATTGCATCAACCATTCATCAGTTTTTGCACATCTCAACAAAGTTACTAGATCCCTTTAAACAAATTGAATAGTTGAGTTCTGGTAAAGAGAGTACAGTTTTGGTCAAACTGAATTTTAGTAAGCAAACCCTGCACCATTACATTACAAACTAATAATTATAACTTCACCATGCTAAAAAGGAATAAAACATTGCAAATGACTGAGTAAAAAGCCTGTTATCATTAAAAAAGAGCCGTTAAAACTCAAGAGGGCGCTCTCTAGACAAATAAGTATAAGGGGCATCATATCATTTAACTTGAACAGATTCAAGAATATGCACCAACATGTATTCAATTATCAAGAAACGTACCATGGGAGTACATTTGAAATAAATTTATATCAAACAATGGTCTTAAAACAAAAAACATCTGCATAATTAGAATAAATGTTTCCAAGCAATTTTTTTAGAATAGACCACAATATAGTTGCAAAAATTCTTCCATTAAGGTGTTCACAATTGTGCATAATGTATAATAAAGTTGCCATCAAAACCTTTAATATTATAGATAGGCAATTTGAATATAAAAATATCATAATTATGTTTATTATACAAATAATTCAACCATTTCTACTCTATAAGGAATTATTACACAAAGCAATATACTAAAGATGTATTCATAATATAAATTGAAATCAGGTATAGAGTGAAAATAATGTCACAATGAATGGATATTCTGTATATATAAACAAACAATTTAAAGGGTACCACCACCCAAAAATAATATTCTTATTAAAGAAAGGTAACATCTTTAGTATTCCATTCCATCAACAAGTTCACAAAAATATGTTTCCAGAAAAAGAAAAAAAATTGGAAACGCATCACCATTCTAAAGCATGCGTTCATGCAGTCTGAATTTTTTTTTTCCGTAACCTTAATGCGTCGCAACTCGTGAAAGCGCGCTGGAAAACCAAGACTAGCCCGCGGTGTTGATTTACACTCAAGCCTAGCTATTTTCTCAATAAAATCGTGGCTTCACACACCATGATGACTGTGAGTGTGATAGTTATACGCCTAGATGAATCAAAATGTTCCTAGTCTCATTGTCGTGGTCATAGTCCGCATCGAGATCGGACACTAATTAAATAATGGTCACCCTTGCCCCCCCCCCCCCCCCCTTGCCCTTGGACTTGTCTTATCTAGTTCGATGTACGTCGCAGAGCCGCAGATTTTGATGCATAATAGCAGCGGGGGCTAGTCTTGGCTTACCAGCGCGCTTTTACGAGTTTTTGAGGAAAGGCGACGCATTAAGGTTACGGAAAAAAAAGACGCGCCCGGGAATCTATTGTTTACAAACGTGCGCGTGAATAGCATTGGGGCACTCGCAAATGGTTGGCCCGTATGGAACCAGGAAATAGCCGTGGTTCCGTAAGTGGTGGAAATTAATTGCTTTGTTTATGAATTACACAACCCTTTGCAAAATGTTGGGTATCTATTTGATATCACAAAACATATAATAATGTGCTGTTCTTTGCCTGGTGGTCCCCTTTAAGGATTTAATGGGGTGTCCATCAACACAACATTTTGAGGCTGAGACAAAGATTTATAGCAGGCAGGGAAGGGGGGGGGGCGGCTTACAAGACCAATTGTTGTCCGGGACAACTGGTTTAGATGGCCAAGACCAATAAAAAGTGGACCTTTCTAAATTGGGGGGAGGTGGTGAGTATGCACTCAATGCACCCCTTGCCCTGGCTACTGGCCCGACATAATATGGTTACACCAGGTACGTTTTTTTTTTAAATGAATGATTATATAAATTAATTATTAATTTGTTGTTTTCTTTAAAAAATATAAAATACAAAAACAGCATATTCAGTCAATAAACTGCTTTACACTACTTATTGATAATAACGACCCATGTTAAAAGTAAAACAGTTTATAGCGTATAATTACTGTTAAATTATGTCTGCCAAAACGAAACCATTAGTCAAGTTCACTATGTCTAAATTAATAGTTTCGTTCACAATTGTTGGAGATTTGCAGATCTATACATGTTTGAAAACGTGGATGTATACTTAATCTGAAAACCAATGTTGCCATTTTTTTGAAAGCCGGCATGGGGGCCATATTGGCTTTTCAAAATGGCCGCCATAATCTACCGTTTTTTGCCTATATCTCCCAATATAAGCCACCTAGTGTATACATTTCGGTGTCTAAGCCTACATTTTCATAACCAAGGAATTGAATGGCAATGATGAGAATATTTAATATGACGGCAAGATTAGACTTTCCAAATGGCCGCCATAAATATCAACGTTTGCCAATAATTATGAGTTTACATGTATTTACATATACCATTTGTTACTAAATACACATTTCAAGTGCAACGAAAGTGCACGATAAGAGTCAAAGTTGTATAGCAGCAATAATGGCTTTCAAAATGACAGCCAAGAATGACCCCCTCCCCCCCCTCCCCAATATTTCCGCACCTAAGCCAGTTCGGTAGTAAAAACATTTATTTACCTAAACATTGTATGAACCATAAACTAATCCATATCAACTGTGTCCTGATATTTACAATATCTATACTACTAAAAGAGGAGGATCTGTTTGTTTGTTTGTCCGTCTGTCTGTCCGGCTATGCAAATCGCCATGCCTTGAGGTATGACCCTCACCTTTCAGGTGATGATTGCTACTACCTTTAGGGAGATAATGGTGAAAGGGTATCAAATTACATTAAACGGGGGTTGATTTTTTTGGACGTTTTGAGCCCCAATTACATTTCTTTTTTGGGGCGAATGTAGCCCCGGTAAATTCCGCTAAGCGGTACTGCCTAGCTGCCACAATTTGTTTATAATTATGTGCATACACTATTAGTATTGTACGATATGTACACATACCGTACCCGTACCACTGACCTCTGGTCATGGCTCAGTAATTGAGGCCGCGGGCTGCGGGCGCGCGCCATGTTGGGACCATCAACCCGTAACAGCGGATATATGCACTAACGTGGTAGTGCATTATACTTGCTACGGAGTTGTTGCTAACCATGGCATTTTTTATCCCCCCAGGAATGAAATATGATCATATATGTGAAGTAAATAGTATTAGTGATTAAATAGTAGCATGATTAATTAAAATTATCCAGCGTATTGAATCACAGCTCAAGCAATGATAATTCGCCATTTGTTATGATGCTTACACGGTAACGTATTGGTATATGCGCGCCGGCGTTGCCCGGAGAGATTCACTCGGATTCCCGCTGTTGACCCGATCTTATAACTATTACTCGCCCCTAGTTTATCTCTTATTTCCCCCTTGTTTTTAACAAGATTTTGTTCCCCATGTAAAAAGAGAACTTTTCTGCTATTTTCATTAATTTATTTAATTGTACCGTTCATGCATCACTTTACTATACCATATGGCACGTCATCCTCGTATATCAAAATATCATAAAAAAGAAAGCCAATCTTTGTTTTCTCTCCGTTTTCAATTTATTTGGTAACATGTTTTCCGCGTTCTTCCTGAGATTACTATTTCAAAGGGCATGCTTGTGAGTTATGGTTCATAATGTTACCTTTATGGTTTGTTTTAAATCATTATGAACATCGATCAGGGATCGATCATGGAGGTTATAAAACACTTCTGAAGAAATTCGAAGTTCGACCATATGCAACCTCTATTTATTAGATGTTATATAAGTCAATACTTAACATTAATTGGAGAGACATGTTGTCGTTGTTGTTGTTGCTGTTGTTTTGTGTTTATTGCCGTTCTTCATTCATTTTGAGCCAATCTTTTTTTGTTTTCTTCCTTCTTTTCTCTTTTTGTTTCAACTCAAATTAATTGATCCTTTATACATTATGTATCTTTCTATATGCCCATGATATACACATACCAATATTTCCCATCCGTAAACGATGCAATATAGATTAAAATTGTAATATTATTCAAATTATAATGGTAGGCCTATATATATATATATACGACTGAGTTACATTATTTTGAATATTTTCCAAGGAAGATTCAAAGTCCTCCCATCTTTGTTACCATTTAACATAATACTTTTTGTTTAATCATACTATTTATTTCACTTTATTACAAATCTCATCCCCCCCCCCCCAAAGCCATGTTTTGCTTCTCTATCAACCATTTCATTGCATTAATTCCACAATGACTAGTATCCCCTCAAAATTCACCACGATTCCTTGTAAATTCAAATGAGTGCATAATACCAATATTTCATATACAAATGTATCTTCTTTCATTATTTCACTTTTTGGCTGTAATTAACTTAATGAGTCACTGTCTCCACAGAAAACCCTAGCCTTAGTATACTATTGGCTTTATGAAATCAAACATACATTTTCAAAACCCAATCACCGTATTCAATTATATCAAAAATACATTTTCAAGTTTACAATCACATTTTTGTCATCTATTTGCCTGCCCGTATCTAAATCTCTTATCGATTTCACTTGTTTTATTTCAATATTTAAACAAATATATCAGTACAGTACCCTATTTATAATAAATGTAGCAACCTAATATAATATGTGGAATATAAGAGGTAAACTATAATCTTTTCTGACACAAAACATAACACATGGTACTGTAGGCGGCCCAATGACTGCAAACAACTCGCCTATGAAACGTGATTTCAACCTTTTGTATGTCATTATCATTTCGATTTGTACAGCCAAATGCCATGTAATGTGCCATCCCTAATTATAATAGAATCAACACTTTTTTTTATTTAATGAGAACAATTGGTAAAATTATTCTGAAAAATGTTTACGAATGTTACACACTATCAACAGCGGGTTATCGACGGTCCATGATGATGGTCCCAATATGGCCGCCGTGCGCGCGCGGCGGCCTCATTTTTGAATGGCCAATCAACGTGCAGCCGCCCGTCCATTATAGAGGTCAGTGACCCGTACGCCTACAGTGTGTTGTGTGCATGCAGTGCACAGGTAGTAGAATGTAATTTCTTCGTATGATGAAAGGTGGATAATAAATACCGGAGAACCTGGCTTCATTAAATCCATGTTCGAATTAACATGTATCATATTAATAACTGTTTTCAAACAACATAACACCGACTTTGCTGAAGACACTCCTGATTGAAAAGGAACCACACACAAATTATGCAATGTCACGGCAAACAACTGCCATGTATCAAAGCCTGGAGGAGGTCGGAAACGAGCAGGAAGGAAGCTCTTGGCTTACATATTTTGGATGACTTATCAGAACAATTCTGCCAAGGTTGCACCAGGCAGGAGAGAGTTGTAAACCAAGCTGGGCAAGCTACAACTCTTTGATGACATCCAGCAAGAAAGTGACTGAGGTTCGTGCCTTGCCTTTACTACCAGAAGTAGCACACAAATGGTCAACCCTTCACATAGTCATGATGCAAGCATATATGCCAGGCCTATATGAAAGACCAGGCAGTTGAGAATGATCACCTCATGCAGTCTTTTCACTTGACATGGCTTTGCATGGGTATGTGAAACTGGTTCAGCTTGTGGATGCAAGACCAAACCAAGAGGATTTCCTTTGCTAGCAGAGATTTATGTCGGCATGGACATTGGCTGCTTTAAAAGTGCTTGATGCCTTGATCAGAACTATGGTATAGATAATGAAGTGTGTTCATTACATGCCCACATCTATTTGTACATGGCGCTGTATATGATATAGCACTTGAACAGCTTTTCCATGACATCCTATATTTGAAAGACACTTGCTTGGCAGCAGCAACTTAAGTAGAAGACACCTGTGTTGAATCTAAGGCTGAATCCTTCAATCTTGCGAACCCCCACCAGAATCAAGTAGGCCTTCTTGAAAATAAAGATGTGACGACAAAACCAATCAAGACACGGAAACGCCTACCAACGTTACGGAAATGCACCACCCCGCGACGCCGCCGCGTCAGGGCACAGGCTAGACTAGCCAATCACGACTCGGAACACTGAATTTTTATCCTAGAGTTAGCTTATGGTTATGGTCATATTCGCTATTAAGAAAGTACCAACCGTTTTTATTGGTGTATTTATAGCAGCCTTTGTACTCAATCGAAAGTACAAAATGTTATCACGGCTATGATATACGAACGAAACTAAAACATGTAAAATAATGGACTACTTTTTTTGTGCATCACATCCTAAACTGAACCAGGAAACTTGTCAGAAAGTAATGTATTATGCTGTAACTTGACTACCATAGTGTGTCTTAACTGTAAACTTGAAATTGGAGGAATGTTTCATAATTGAATAATAAATATAAGTGGTTTCAGTACACAAAGTCTTTTCATATCTAAAATCACTAAAATAATTTCCTTTGGCATAGATGGCAAAAAAACAATTCCTGGAAAATGATTTTACTGACTATTTTACTTCAACTACTATAGAAGTAATCGGAAACTTTAAAAGTACAATAAAAAGTACGTGTCATTATTAATGTACTGCCAATTGTCTATATCATTGATTTTGTATGTATAGTAAAAATACATAATTGTGTATTGATTTTTATGTCGTACTGCAAGTATAATTAATGTCGTATTTTTGACATAAAATAACAAAAACATAAAACCCGCGACAAAAGGCTTTAACTAAAGGGAGGTGTTTTAACACCTAAAACGGTCACTTTTCACACAAGGGAGTTGTTTGAATACCCCAAACACCCCCCCCCCCCCCCACCCCTCCCAAGGGGATTTAGAAGAAGAAAACAATCTTGCAGATTTCTTCTACAGAGCAGAGTTAATGAGGTGTACAGTGTTCCCCTTTTGTGTTGTACTTTGCCTGGTGGTCCCCTAATGTCTCTCATGGTTGATGTCCTCTCCAATAAGCCGAGAAATTTCGATTGATCTTTAAATATATGTTTGAATAAACATTTATGGTTAAATGCCTATAGGTAGAAGAGATGGTGCTAGACAAGTCCTACAATTGACCAAGAAGCCTTTTAATTTTGTTTAAATGCATACAAATTGCTTTTGTTCCCAAAGGACCCCCCCCCCCCCACCCCCACCCCCACCCCCATCTCCCTTGATATTCCACTGTTCTGGGGTGAGGGAAAAACTAAAGTTAATACTCAATGTTTTCTTAGAGGGTGCTAATTTGTTCATAAATTATGTACATTATTCTTAGAAAACTACATAGCCCCACGCCCATCCCCTGTTTCTTCCCCCAATCCCCTTCTCCCTAGCTGCCACTTCTTTAAATTACAGAAGGGGGTCTTTATGGCAACCTAGCCCCCAGAAAATTAGGTTAAACCTCCATGTTAGTGTTATAGAAGAATTTAGGACGGAGTTATTCACAAAAAAAGGTTGAAATGGGGGCCATTTTGAAAATCCAAGATGGCCGCCATAATGGCTTCGGAAAAAATGGCAACATGGATTTTTAGATTTGGCGTACTTCAACGCTTCCAAAAATGCAAAATATTCATAATCTCCCCAAAAAATGAACGAAATTACATTAGGAACCCGACTACATGTCAGATTTCATGAATTATATTCCATAAAGATTGGTAGAGAAAGCTTTCTTTAGATACGGAGATTGCTGAGGCGCTTCTCCTGTATAAGATGGAATTTACATAAGTTTACATATGTTTACATATCTGCTTGTTAATTAATACATATGAAGAGCTTAATTCCCAAAGGCACTAAATCCATCTTTTCAACTTTGGAGAAAAACAGGTTTCTATGTCTAACTTTGTACACATGACTATGGGAGTATAACAATTGAGCGTTTCATATTTTTTTATTTTTATTGTGTAATTTGTCTTAATATTTAGATTTCGAGATAGCTACCATAGCTTATTAATGTACAGATATGGTTATACTATCGTCAACAGAAGCATGGTATACAAGCTTTTGTTTTTCAAATTTTCAAATTTTCAAAATATATTTACGATACAAGCATTAAGTCATCCACTGGAAAGTTATAACTGTGTACAATTTGGCGAATATCACTTTGCATTTTTGCTTATTACTCAGCCATATAACATCCATTGAACGTTTAATTTCACACATCTCCTTTTGGCCATACCGTAAATGTTTGAATAGAAGCGCTATGGTACATGGCTCTGTACGTTGTCTTTAAAATAGCGTCATCTGAGTCCAAAAGTATGAAGTTTCCCGAGACGTTGAACGCAATTTAAATGTGAATGATAATGAATATTGATGATGAATAATGACTACTAAATGTAAGTTGGTTTACAGGAAGCTTGCGATTTAAATAAACGATTGTATCAAAAAGAGTATTATATATATAAGCGATTACTGATTCGAATTCCTTACTATAATGCTGTTCTAAGCCACCACTATTAACAAAGGCTAAGTCTTGTATCGGGACTATTATCTTTACTGCATGATTGTGGAAAAACAATGTTTCGCTTTACGTGCTCATAGGGAAGTATATACTTGTAAGTAGCTTTTCGCATTCGCACTTCCCTTGGTCTGAGTGTTTATGAAGAAAATAGATAGTAGCAAGAGGGTGAGACATTTTAAAAATGAAATTTCAAATGAATGGCAAACAATAACACATTGGATATTATGATGGGTCTCATCAACAAGAGTCATATATAAATTAAGTCAACATCTTAATGTATATAAAATTCAATGTTACATTTTTTAGGTCTTTAAGGAGATTTAGACTCCATGCAGACAATGGAATATCAACACCCGATATTAATTCAATTACTATGTAACAGTATATTTAGATGAATCCCCAGAGTTGAATATAGGGATGGATAATCATCATCGAGAAGTCGTGCCCTCAGCTCAGTATATAGAAAACAAAAACGAGCGAATCGTTTACTAGAATCGCGAATGTTTCTTTCTTTTATTCCATATGATGATACCTTAAATGAATCGTAAATAAAGGTTGTTCTTGGCAACCATTGATGCTTGCCCGACATACATTCAGCTAGCTTGACGAAATAGCAGCTGACGGTGCAGAATGTATTCTGTCAACGATTAACGAAAGAAATTCAATGATGTCCGATTTAACTTGATATTCAAGCAGGGGGAAATTCTATTCCATCTATTGTCATACAATGGGATCGTGAATAAGTACTTAGCGAATCATTGCTTGTCTTTTGTTAATCATTGAAAGACCAAATTTTGCACCAGTCAGCTGCTATTCCGCCAGGCAAGCTGAATGGAGAGCGGGCAAGCATCAATTGTTGCCATTAACAGCCTTTATTCAAGAATCCATGATATTGTATAATCATAGATGGAATTCAAGAAAGACACGTTCGTGATTCTATTGTGCCTCCAGTCTTAACGTTATTGCATGAATATAAACAGTGTTTTGTTGTTATTTCTTATATTCCTGTACTAAGGGCATGCCTTCTCGAAGATGAGTATCCCTATGCTCAACTGGGAAAATTCATATGAATATAAAAATGCACTAATAATAATTGATCATTATACCATTCTTAACAAAAACAATCCAAACAAGGCGATAGCCGTAAAGTGTCTCGCCCACTTGCGCGCACTTGACCTCATTTGACCTTTGACCTACTTATGTGACCTTTGACCCCAGAATATCATGGAGGCCAATGTAGGGCATCTACCAATCAAGTTTGGTTACAAACAGATGCAGGGTTGGAAAGTTATTCAAATTTTCGTAAGCGTCACGGACAGACGGACGGACAACCAGACGGACGGACGGACGCAATTTGAATCCCTTAGTCTCCCTCCACCTACGGTGGGCTCGACAAAAACAAACCCTAACCCTAACCTAGACATCATTTTTGTATGTACATAGATCAAATTTTACAAAGATCGAAATGCGGTGTGATATTATTAGCACATTTAAGTTTCACCTATAATGTTTTCATATCCGATGTAAATATTTGTTGTCCGCAATTCTCATTTTAGAAAATCAAGGAGTCTAGGAAATTTAGTGACGGAGCTGATAATCAATTTTATGGAGGCTGACTATTTTCTCCATAAATACTTAAATCACGGAAAGTGTGGATGCGAAACACTAATCTCATGTATACCTCCCAATGCAAATTTTACTCGGAACGTAAATGTTTTCCCACCTGCAAGAGAGGTCTATAGGCCCCATTTAAATTAGCCTTTGTTGAAAGTGGTGGCTTTTAACATCTATTAAGGAATTTGAATAAGTAATCTGTTATATAATACCCTTTTTGATACAATCGTTTATTTCAATCGCAAGCTACCTGTAAACCAACTTACATTTAGTAGTCATTATTCATCATCAATATTCATTATCATTCACATTTAAATTGCGTTCAACGTCTCGGGAAACTTCATACTTTTGGACTCAGATGACGCTATTTTACAGAGCCATGTACCATAGCGCTTCTATTCAAACATTTACGGTATATCGGACCACGAAAATACACATTTGATCAACCATTCATCACTTTTTGGACATGTCAACAAAGTTACTGTTGACGTGAATAAAGAGTAATGTGTGCACATTTCACACTAAATGGATGTTATATGGCCGAGTAATGAGTGAAATGCAAAGTGATATTCACAATACCGGGTTATAGCCACGTCCGCCACCCTCGCCATTGCATTATTTGTTTAGACTGTAATTGTGATACGTGTGATTTGTTCTGTTGAAATAATTTTGTGATCCAAGAGTGATATTTTATGATAACTTTGTGGACATTTCTTAGCTTGAACTAAATCAGATATTCAACGAGCGACACAATATTTTTCTCGGGTAAGTTGCCCGCCGGATTTTGGCTGTACTATTTCTAACGTGTTCACTGAAGTAGACAGAGACGATCGACGTTGAATCTGACATTTGTGTACAATTACGTAACATCACCATGGCACAGCTTTCAGTGTTGAATAGTGCCCTACTCATTGTGACAGCGTTAACTCTCTTTGTGCCGGAATCGAACTCGCTAAGATTGAGGATTCCCGTTGTACCGATGAATACATGGTCAACATACAATCAAGAACTCTCAACAAGACTCGAACCGCTACATTTCGAATTAAGCTGCAGAAATGTTAGCCCAAAGATAGCTGGGGCTTGTTGCAAGAAAGGGTCCTATCTTAAGGACGTCCTAAATGTCACGTGATTGTCATATGACTACGTACATAGGACAGTTATCCTAAACTGTTGCAAGAAAGGCTCCTAAGTCGAAATTAGCCTTTGCCATGAACCTAATATATAATCGGTAAAATAATTATCAGCATAGAAGCCTATTGCTGGTCTATAGGTGCGTTGGAATGACAAATGATATAAAACATACACAGAACATATTACAATGTTCAGTTCACATGCAAAGCAAACGGGTAGCTGAAAGCGAACACACACAAAAACATGAAATATATTATTCGGAAAAAATTTGCTTATGTTGCTGCTTGTGCCTATTTAAAGACACCATTAATTAGTATCTTCATCAAACAGACCCTATTATACATGTGAACAATATTACATATATTTTCGCTACAATTAACTTATCTGATCAGCTACACTTTATCAATAAATATTACATTTGCCTGACAAGTAGATGATCTGGCAAAAGGAAGACCTTTTACCTTTGAAATAAGTAATGAACAATATTTATATTCAAGAGATGTCTTCTTTATCGAGACCATTATATAAAGTATGGAAACTGCTTGTTCACGATATACGCTTCGTTCCCGATACTAATAGAAAACATCAGCGATACAAACGTATATATTTCGTCTTGAAAGTTAAATTCATTTCCCAAATAGGATAGTGGCGTAGCTGTAATTAAAGTATGTACTGAATAAGCCATAAATATTTAAGCATCGTGTAGTTGCGATTATAAAACCCTTAATCAGATTGGGGCTGGGCACTTACAAGTATAACCGATACATACAAACGAAAAATATTTCATCTTTACCATCATATTCAAGTTCTCAATCATTCGTCATTATGTGGGGGGGGGGGGGGGGGGGGGGGGTAGTGAAATTTGTACATTACACTTCCCTCGTGTTATAAGGGGATTCATTCCCTACCCCATTCGGTGCCATTGATAACTCATATTTGATTTATTATTCCAAATGGAATCATACATAGTTTAGTTCATTTTATATCGTGTCCCCTTCTCACTGATTGAAATAACGCAAGCTTTCCATAAAACATGTTTACATTTGACCGATGATGGGGTTTGTTCCGATCGTGAAGTTAGGACAACTGTCCTAAGTGTACGTAATTCAGTCGTAGTCACATGACAGTCACGTGACATTTAGGACGTCCTAAAGATAGGACCCTTTCTTGCAACAAGCCCCTGGTGAGCAGTTTACGGAAATACTCACAGAGTACTTTTCTTCCAAGCCCGAAATGTTAGACAAAGAAAAGAAAAGATCCTACCAATCATACGAACCGAAAACACTTAATGAAGCAAAGAAAAGGAAAAATGAATTGAGGAAGAAAGCATTTGCTAGAAATAGTACAGACGAAGACAGAAAAGCTTTCCAAGAAGCTGTAAAAGCTGTCAGCTACCTGAGCAAATTAAAGAGACAAAATGATAAAAAGAAACTGACTGGTCATCAAGAAAAAATCTGCCGAGAGAACTTCTTCAACTTTGCGAAAAGGTGTACAGAGGGTACACTAACCTCCGATCCAGCCAAACCAACATTTACAAAAAACGAGGCAGATAACTTCTACCACGATAAATATGCAAGAATGAAACCCAACAAATCTGGAAAATCTGAATTGGTTTCCATGGCTGCCCGACAACAATGAATCAGATTTGAACCTTGATCCCGTGCGGCCAAAACACATCAAGGAGATGCTGCGTGCCAAGAAGCCAACCTCAGCTCCAGGGGATGATGGGATCTTGTATGGGCTCCTGCGACATCTCCCCACCACCCATCGATTCATGGCTACGATGTTCACCAAACAACTACATCATGGTGATCCACCCGACAACTGGGCCAACAGCCGCGTAACAAAGGGGGTGATCCGAAGATTCCTACCAACTTCAGGATGATTGCGCTAACATCGTGCATTGGGAAGCTTTTCCACCAAGTTCTGGCTAACAGAACGGTCGACTACTTAAAGGCGAATCATCTCATCGACACAACGACGCAGAAGGCATTCCTGCCCAACGTGAGTGGATGCATCGAGCACTCCAGATGCCTGACCGAGATAATAATAATATATAGCTTTTATAGAGCGCCATCTATCTAAACTGGGCTCCAAAAGAAACTTATCACTTTTTCAGAGCGACGCTCACTTAAATCCATAGCATCAAATTGAATCCTATTTAGACACAGATAAGCTATCATTCTCATTATGAAGCATATCTGAAAAATTGAAAGGTTGCTTTTGCCAAAAAAGAGAAAAATGCGATGGAATCGCTACAGGTCACTTTACAAAAATCACAGAAACTGCTCGCTGCGAACCTTCACGAAAAGCGGTCTATTCAGAACTTTCAATAGCTATTCATTCAACATCAAAGGCGGGTTATGTAACCACCAGTTATGTAACCACCAGACTGGCTATTGTCCGTACCGAGCTCCGCTCGGAAGGCGAGCAGTTTCTGTGATTTTTGAAAAATTACCTCTTGCGATTTCACCTTATTTTATTCTTTGTTGACTAAATCAAACATAATTTTGTTTCGATGTGTTTGCTGAGGAATATTATAGCTAATCTATGCCCAATTATGATTTATTTTTATGCTTTGGATTTTAATGTGTGTCGCTCTGAAGAAGTGATAAGTTTCTTTTGGAACCCAGTTTAGTTGCCTATTCAGAGGCGCATTATTACCCTTGGTCATCAGGTACAGTTCAAACCCGCACAATTATCTTGTGCACCATCTCAACTCCCAGGGGAGCATACTAGCCCAAGCTGCCCAACGGGCGCTGAAGGCTAATTAACACCCGACCAAGTACCCATTTATACTCCTGGGTAGAGAGCAGCAATGTGGATTAATTGTCTTGCTGAAGGACAAACGGAGTGGGCAGGGTTCGATCTCGAGATCAGAAAGCGCGCGCTCTACCGATCTTGCCACACCACATCATCGCAGATGCGCGCCACAGGAAGAGGACGGTGCATGTGACCTTCTTTGATCTTGCTGACGCGTTTGGGTCTGTGAGCCACGACCTGATCACCCACACACTGGAGAGGAACGGCCTTCCGCCATCTATCATCCAATACGTCAACTCGCTGCACGGGAAGCTGAACGGGTATGTACAGGGTCCCAGCTGGTCCTCATCACATTTCCCGTTCAAACAGGGTACCTTCCAGGGCGACCCCTTCTCTCCTGTTCTTTTTATTATGGTTTTTAACCCCATTATAAGATATTTAAAAAACGTCGAGGCTTCTCATAGATATGATTAAAATGGAGAAAGAATAATTACACTCCCGTATGCAGATGACTTCATTATGGTGACTAGTCATAAAACACGACACCAAAAACTGATGAATTAGGTGTCGAAAATAACAAAATCAATGAACTTTGAATTAAAGTTATCCAAATGTAAAACATTATCTATCAATGGTGGGGCAATGAAAGATGTACTGTTTCAAATTGATGGCACTCCACTGGAATTGGTTAGAAATTCCCCAGAAAAGTGTTTGGGTTCCTGGATTACAAGTTCGTCTGGTGAATGTTTCGATAAAATAAAAGAACGAATCGAATGTATGTTGGATAATATAGACTCATCATCTGTATGTCCAGAGTATAAAATAAAGGTGTACACGAAATATTTTTTGCATTCAATCAAGTTCATGTTGACTGTGCATGACCTCACGAAGACCCAAAGAACAACCCTCGACCTGACTTGTTCAAAATTCTTGACAAAATGGCTTGGAATGCCCCAAAGAGGGGCCACATCTGTCATTATACATTGTGAGGAAGGTCTGAATATACCTCTCATTTCACAAGTCTACAGTGAGTGTCACGCACAGGCGACAGCACATTGCCAATTACGAGCTGATGACAGGGTTCAAACAGCAATGAATGCTTGTATTGAAAGAGAACAAACCTATCAAAGAAAATCATATGGTAATGTTAGAGCAGCGGAAATAGTTCAGACTGCTAATGAAGCTACCCCGGATGGAAATTAGAAATTGTTAAAGAAAAATATTAAAGGGCTAGTGTCTGAGGAATTTCAGGAGAAGTGGACTGACAAAATCCAAACACTTCTCCTTCAGGGGCATTTCTTAGAATTGATGAAACTTGAAAATGAAGATCTTACATGGAAAAGTGTTATGTATGACCTCCCATACAAAGTTCTTAGTTTTGCTGTCAGATCATCCATTGACTGTCTGCCAACCTTTAGGAACCTGCAGCGATGGGGTAAGAGGGCTACGGCAAAATGTAAATTTTGTGGAAACAAACAAACTCTCCAACATGTTTTAAATGGTTGTAGGATTATGCTAGAACAGGGGCGCTTCACTTGGAGACACAATAACGTTTTACACTTTCTATACCAATTAATGAAAGACACACTCAACAACACATTTGAAATAATTGCCGACCTTCCAGAATGTCCAGGACACTTCACAATCCCACCCCACATCATACCCACTTCGCAACGCCCAGACATGGTACTTTATTCTGAAAGTAAAAAAGAAATTGTCAATTTTGAACTCACTGTACCGTTTGAAATGAACATTGAAACACGCCACGTACAGAAAAGCAACAAGTATGCGCCCCTGGTAAATGACATTGTAGAACAAGGATATAATTGCCAATTAATTTGCCTTGAAGTTGGCTCCCGAGGCTATGTGTCCAAAGAAAATAAATCTAGACTGAAAGAACTTTTGAAGAAATTGAAATTAGGTAGGAAGTTTAAATATGTGATGTGCCATTTGAGTAAATTGTCTGTCATTTCAAGCTATTCGATTTTTTGTACAAAAGACGAACCAACCTGGGTAAACACTGGCACACTCTCCATTCCATACCACTTATAAACATAAACTCAAGCCAGGTACCACGGGTTCCTGTTGGTAAACAGTAAATGGATATTCATCTTTCCTTTCCTTTTTCGTTTTGAAATGATAATTTAAGTTAATAAAATGGACAGTATAGTGTATTTAATTGAATGAAATATTATATAACTATTTCATTGCCTGAATTATATATTGCACTCTTTCAATGTTTTATATTAATATTGTGTGCTGCTGTTGCATGTTTGCTAAGGAAATATTATTTATGAGTTGTTTATCAGAAGTTACATATGTAGTACTGTATTAGTTGTTATAATTGTTCATTGAATAATCACATTTGTAAATTTCTATTTTGAAACACACCAAACCTTGTGCTATTTTAAAAAGTTTTTCTTGTTCTCTCTCTTTCAATGATTAGTATAATTATAATGAAGTATAGGAATTTAATTTAATTGTCCTAATCTGCCCTTTTGTTTTACATTCACTTCTCTCAGTATCCTAATTCCCATATTCTCGTTTTCAAAATAATTTGAACAAATTTAGTTGGAGAATATTATTGTGAAACAAGTACCCCGTCTATCGGGCTGCATTACATATTCAATAATTGGCTCTTTTTTTCTCTTTTTCTTTCTTATATTGTATATTTTAAATTCCCCTCTGGAAGTCATTCATTAAAATAATCTCTAAGTGTTTATAGATTCAATAATATAACTAATTTGAGGCGCATAACAAGGTTTAAACAAAACAATTTTTTTTTAATTATTGATTTCTTTTGATTACGTTGTTATACAAAACGTTTGAATTATATGCGAAATTTAATTGTTTATGCTAGAAAGATACACATTTTTTCCATGAGTTATATACTTATGAAGTCTAACATATCTTATATATATATGATTATTGTTACTTTGATATACATGTTTTGTTCTGTCTACCCTGCCTCTTGTTACTATGTGTGACAGTGGACCTGGGTTTCTATGTTTTACATCTTTTGTTATTCGTTTGAAGTTAATAAAGACTAGCAAATTACCCGTCACCAGATCTTTGAGAAAGATAATGTTGTATGTTGTATTTTTGTATTTCGTTATTTTTTGTATCTGTCCTGTAAAAAACATTTGGTCAATTAATGGAATCTCTGTTTGAATGGTTATGATATGATTTAATAAGTGTATAATTAAAAATACAATCTCATATTCACAGGCATATGCGTACACGGGGGGGGGGGGGGGGGGGGGGGTTCAAATTCCACTTTGATGAAAAAGGGCTGTTTTGGGGTTCCCCCCCTCCTCAAAAACATTCACGGACACCATGAACCCCCCTCACAAATTCTTCACCGACACCCCCGCCCCCTTTTGAAAGAATCTTCACCAGTACCCCCTCTCGAGAAAATCTTCATCGACACCCCCCTCGCGTTGAAAAATATTCACCAACAACCCCCCCCCTCGAAAAATCTAATCCTACAACCCCACCACCCCCCTTCAAAAGAATCTTCACTGTTGTATCATTTTCATTTATAATATTCTTATTAACGAAATTTGACTCTATTGAGTCGCTTCTATTTATCCATTCAGGACTGGTCACGAAAAAAGTCTTGTATGGGTAAATCAATGTTATGATATCAAAACAAACATAAACAAAAAACACAGAAGAACCAATTATGTGCATCAAAAAGCTATAAGACCCGCACACAAAAAACAATCAATAATTTAATGAATTAATTATCTTCTGATGTTTGTACCCGAGCGTTTTCTGTGTCCCACTTTTGTTTCAAACTACAAAATCATAACGACAGTTGACTTCAACGGTCTAGAAAATAACATGAACTTGCATATAAATATAATCAAGATGAAACGGTTGGAAGTGATTTCAAATAAATTTCCTAAATCTATAATCATCTGGCAAGCCAGTTGCCATAATTGTAGTCGGTTATATTTATGTCTATCTACGATTCAATACCTTATTATGAAACAAGGTATTAAGTAACACTGTAATGTGACAATAATATTTGAAACTTGCGTTAAATACTACCCTCAACACTTCAAGTTCATCAACAGATTCTTTGTCCAACCTCTATCTGATATTATGCCCATCAAGAACGAGAGCTATTTTAACCCTAATAAGGCCGGGCTATTTGAGGTCTTCAGCAGGCCTGGGGGGGGGGGGGCCATTATGGCCCCCCTAAGATCTCGGCCGCGGAGCGGCCGATCGCCTTGAAAATTTGCACGCATGATGAGTGAAGTGTATAGAATACAATGGTAATTTAAATTTTTTGAAAAATTCATTAATTTGCATATTTATGGTAATTTATGCAAATAAGGTAATAAAATTCATATTTTTACCCATAAATGTTTTGGTAGCCGTATACCCTGTTTTGCCAATTTTGCGAATATATCGTGTTGAAAATGTGAACAAAAATCACCGATCAAATTCAGTCATGCATATACGGACATGTACAATCACACGAATGTGTGTACAATGTAGTAGATTGTGCGTTGACAATGCACAGATGCCGGACCTACAATATTCCGCTACTCTGTATATAGTCTATGCAAATTCCCCTCCCGACGGTCGCTTTCGCTTTTGGAATGTACCGTTACCGTAGATTGTCTGAGCATGCAAGACATCAATGCGATGTATAATTCCGCCACAGAACCTGGCTGTACCCAGCATGTCTGTACGCAGTACTATATACCAATGCAAAACAGATCCCGTCCCTCCCGTTTAGTGGACCAGCAAAATTTTCTGATATATCGCGAAATATAGTTAAAAAGGATATCGCACAGCTTGCGTACAAACGTCAGATCCATCGCCAAGCTAAAAATATACGCGAAAACTACCGTGATGGACAGCAACACACGGACACCAACTCCGTCCTCTTATTATAATATAGATGATATATATATGGTAATATACCGGGTATACAATAATTAAAGAAAGAAATAATAACACATGAATAGTCAAACAAAATAACCGTGAATACTAATGAACGACTGTTAAAGGGCAATTAAACTATGGCTTTCCGCTATTATTATCGTTTAGAGGGTGAACAGACATTTTATTTGATACATAACTTGGCAATTTTGGCCTCCTGGATCCCCCCAGGACGAAATTCCAGTTAAAATTTTAATTGGTACCCATTGAATTCAATGGGTACCCATTAAATCCAATGGGTACCCATTGAAATTCTAATGGGTACCCATTGAAACTGAATTCAATTGGTACCCATTGGCATGGGTTTCAATGGGTACCCATTGATTTCAATTGGTAATCGTTCCATTTTCCATATACTTCGATTACCAATTGATTTCAATTGGTACCAATTGATTTCAATTGGTAATTTTTAATTGGTAATTTTCAATTGGTAATTCTGATTACCAATTGAATTCAATTGGTAATATAAGTCAATGGGAATTTCACCCTGGGCCATGAAATCCTTACGTGAACATACTCACATTTTACTAATTCTTACGGCGGCAAAAGGTGATGGGAGCGGCCATGTTCTTGTAATTGCCCGACATGCTTTGCAAACTATGACGAGTGCGCTACGGGCCGAACAAAAAGCTTTTCACTGATTTACAGAGTCGTCAAAGCATCTACAAGTATTCAGACAATGGTTTCTATAGATGCTTTTGAAATGCATTAGTGCATATCACTGACCATAAGTCCGCACACACCTAATAATGGCGGCCTCCAGTGTTTGCATGAATAGTGGTAAACCCGATAGAGTTTTCACATATTTCTCCCAAAGCAGAAATCTGAGTTGGAGTTATGTTATATATAATAAAAAGGCATATTACGATATATCAAGTAGGATAAACTCTATTCTTGAGTTGCATTGCCCTTTAATTATGACATATATCGATATGTAAAATAAGTGATATCAAAAGTCAATAACATAATATTAAGGCAGCATGAAAGTAAGTAAGAATTAATTATCAAAGTTGTATGCTACATGAATCATATTATTACACTCAATCTCATCAATTTTATTCAATTACATATTAGTACTGTGAGCAATATAAAATTGGAATGTAAATCGCATTAAAGTCATACCTGTAAAGTGTCCAAATCCACGAAAATTACTTGGAGCTTCCTCGTTTCTCTTCTACCGTGTTGTTTGGCTTATGGTAAAATAGGGTTTGACTTTTTCAAATGTCCCTTAAGTATGAAGATAATTATCATTAAATCTTTTATTTCAATCACGATGAATAACGCTTTTGATAAAAAGTACATTGTCCTAGCTGAGAACGTCCGCATGCAGCACCCGTGAGAACATTCCGGAGATTGAACTATGAGCCGAGCGAGTTCAAATTCCATGAATTCTGTACTACGTGTGTAAACATACACGGGTGCGAATATCTCAAACGGATCATTCATTACTGCGACAAATGTATGGCAGACCATCAGTATTCGGTGATAAAATATGAACTCAATATTCGTTTTTTTCACTAGGTAAACAGTGTTCGTTTTCTTTCAAACTTTCACAAATCTTTCAATTGTATTTTACAATGATATTGATATAGGATTGAAGTCTCAAATGTCATTTTGTGCAATATCTGACACTTTACAGGTATGACTTTAACTTATGATTGTCGACACAAAAATATAGAATATGCATATTCAGTCAATAAACTGCTTTATACTGCTTATTGATAATAACTACCCACGTAAAACAGTTTATAGCATATATATAATACTAGATGCTTACAATGAGTTATACTGTATAATATAAAACTATACCATAACAAAAATATATCAAATAAAATTGCATTGACTCGTGAACTTATCACCGCCTATATATATATGGTTACCAAAAATGTATTAACAATCCCAATATTATTGACAAATACAAGTACCCACATACAAAAACATTATAATAGAGTTATTTTACGTCATTAGTACTTTCCATTTTACCACCTTAATGAAGTTTCGATCATCTGTTACATCTCTTACAACAATGTCTGAAAAATAATCTACCCTACACTTGGATTATGTCCACTTTTCAACTTTGGAGAAAATCTGGTTTCTTTGTCCAACTTTGTACATATGAAAATGTAACATTCCATATTTTGATTTTGATTGTGTAATTTGTCCTGAAATTTGGATTTCTAGATACAGTCAAACCTGTCTATAGCGACCACTCAAGGGACCGGCGAAAAGCGGTCGCTATAGACAGTTGGTCGCATTAGACAGGATGGCGGCCATTTTGAATTTATGGTCACATATCGTGACTATATGCACATGTGTAATGAATTGACATCTGTACACGCACGTTTCGATAGTTACATTTAGTATTTGTTGCATGAATAACCACAATAAAATTGAAATTATATATCAATGGCGTTATTAAATGTGTGTATTATCTTTCAAGTGAAATTGAAAATACAAAATGTGTCAATGTGCCATTTATGATGTTTGTCATCATGACAGAAGATTAAGATGACCTTAAGATGGTCGGGACCAGGCGCGCCGGAAGCAGTTTTGGACTGGGGGGGGGGGGGGTGCAAAAAAGGGGGCTCACTATTTTGTGTGTGTAAGGGCTCATGCCCAACCACACTCACAGGGCTGCCAACTTTGAGCCAGATGTGAGAGTGAGACATTGCGAGGGGGCCCGAGGGAGCGAAGTGACTGAGCGGGGGGAGGGTGTGGAAGGGAGGGGGGTGTCCCCCCTCTCACGGTAGGGAGCTTTTGCATTTTTGGACTTGAAATTATGCAATCTGGTGCATACCTAAATAGGAAATTCGGGCTTATCATTGACTGGCAAAGCGTGTTATGATTTGATCGACCAGAAATTTAAAATATATTTTCACTAAAAAAAAATAAATTGACACACTAATAAATATGCACCCCAACACACACACAAATATTGTATTTATATTTAGTGTCATACACAGTTCAAACATAAACCATATGCCACATTATGTATGACCCAACAACATAGCGTACATGTATAGCCAAGAACGCAGTCCCGAGGGGGCGAAGCTACCGAGGGCTGGGGCAGAGCCAAATAGGGAGGGTTTGGGAGGGGGTATCCCCCTCCCACTGAGAAGATTTTGCATTTATATACTTGAAATGGTGCAATTTGGTGCACGTCACACAAGCAGCCAGAGCAATGCCAGTCTACACTGGAACTACGTGGCCCGGTATTAAAAATACTCGCCCTAGACCATACGCAAGTTACACAACAAACTGAGATAATATGTTCGCGCGCAAAGCGCGCATTCGAAAATTTAAAGTGGATGTATACATTATTTGTTTAACGTTAGAATTAACAAGTCTTAGCTTATACAATGAATTTTTTCTTTCCCACTCGTATACAGATATACACAAAAACATAATATATCCTTCCCTAAAACCTACGGGGGATGATTGTACATGTCATCCCCCCACCTTGTGAGTTGGGGGGATGCATACCCCTCATCCACCCCCCCCCCCCCCCCCCCCCCCCCCCATTGTCTACGCCCCTGACACATAACTATGGCTTGAACGTTTTGATAACGTCAGTGATTATGGCACGGCATATCGGGCAGGATGAGCCATGCATTTTGTTTGCGCACTCAAAACAGCAGCAGATGTGCCCGCACTTGTAAAACACAGAGTTTACTCGACTCTCGCAGCAGATGAGGCACTCCTCCTCTTCGCTAACCGCATTTGACGACGAAGTCGCTTTCGACAACGGATTCCCCCTCCCAGCTTTGCTTCGGGGTTTGGATCGGCGTGGAGGTTTGGGCTGTCGTTGACGTTGACGGTGACGATGAGGAGGAAGAGAGCGAGAGGTTGCCAAGAGGGCTTCAACACTGGTGGCGCCTTTCTGCTCGTTGGCTGATGCAACGTTCAGGTTGGAGTTGTTGCTCTCTGCCATTGTCTCAGTCATACCCGTACATGGTTCGATGATGGCTGGGTGACCTGGTTGAGTAAAATAAGAACAAGCAGTAATTATAAATTTGTTCAGACAGGATAATATCAAGCACACATAAATGTTATGTCCACAATGTACATGTAGGTGTAAAAGAGGCGATATAGTTTGAAGCTTTCTGTGTTCAGTCATGCCACACGAGACAGAAAGAGCCACTGTCATTGATGAATAGCTAATAGTGTACATCATCTTCGTAAAAAAAGCTAGACAGTCTGGCAGTGGCGTAGCACAGATAGCGTGTAGAAATAAATGGGTGGTAACCCCCTAGAAATTTACACCAACCTGACATCTTAACCCTTATCCCTTTCACCTCCTGGCACAAATACTGTCAATCGCGCGATTTAAATCCCACACACGATCAGTGGAGAGGCTCAATTAATGGAACCATGGTAATCGTGCACCTCCTACATGTCCTATCTCCCTACTGCGCCCCTCTCTAGGCGGAGCTTTGGTTATTCAGTCGAATGCACATTAACAAAGGGGTTAGCATCGAGCGCACCGTAATTCTACGAGGAGCCGTTAGGGTAAATTTTCAGACAATAGCTCAGTAGAAATTGAAGAAAAATGAAACCTGACATTGTGTCACTCACAGCGCCCTAAAACAAAAACTACATGACCAAAATTAATATTCTTGGTATCAATTTTCATTTGAAAAGACACCATATCCGATGGACTCAGTCAATGCGTTACTATATTTTGGGAAGTGCCCCGTTCCATTTTTGTTGGGCCACCCTGTATAGGAAGAAGCTGAAGCTGTATGTATTGGTCCCCTTTTCACTTATATAAAAAAAAAATAATTGTAACAATTATCTTTCACTATTAAGTTGGCCAGATCCTTTTTCCCACAATGATGCAGGGCCTTTGACAGAGGGTCGAGTAGGTCGCTATCGAGGTCTCTGTGAAGCTCCCACATCGTAAGCACCCGGTACATTGATGTTATCGGGTCACGCTTGTCAAGCTCACCGAAATATGCAACAGCAATCAACCAATTTCCCTTAATTATGACGTCATCATCGTATATAATGAATTATTTCAAACCTAGGAAAACTGACCAGAAGTATGAGAAAAATGAAAAAAATTAGCAAAGAAATATTCTCAACATAATAAATTAAGTACCTTTACTGGTCTCCCTGCTGTACTGCCTATATGTGTCGTCACATGTTGGGAACCTTGAGTCGGGTCTGCACTGGGATAGGTAGACAAACACACCCATTCCAGGGCTGCATTCAAAGTAACGTTTCCCATCAAACGTTCCGTCCGTTCCTCCATAAATGGTGTCCTCCTGTACAATATAAGCAATATCAAATTATATATATGGGCAATTCCGTATGAGAGAAGGCAAAAACACCACATCTCAAAGTTGAGCAATCTTCCCTCAATCAAACTGTTATCAATAGAGGAAAACATGAATATTAGGAAACTGAAAACCGTTTGTATATAGCTCGATTGGTTTTTCAAATATTTCTGCTTGAATTGAACAGAAATGTATGACCTTTTATTCATAAATCAGCTTCATTTTGTGAAAATAAAGTGAATCTTTTAATTCAATGACGGTTTCTGCTCATTTTCTCATATTTTCCAGACGATGTTGTAACAATCACAAATTGTAAAGCATGGGCAGTAACTTCATTGCATATTTTTTTGAGAATTTGTTTAAATCTATGCACATTTGATCGTAATTCCGTTATGATAAAACGATTTAAGTTTTTCTCAATATCTTATTACTTGTTCTTTAGTCATGTCATTGTGAATTCTCTTCCTTCACCATAGTCCTAAGAACTTCCAACATAATTTTCTGAAATAATGTCACTACTTTTTCCAAAAATGGCGTAACAGTATTAGTAATTCCGTTACGTAACGGAATTACATGCACATGGTTTGTAAGATATTGAATGATATTGCTGAAAATAAAATTTTTTCTTGTTCTGAATGTAGAAATACCCTTTAAATAGCATGAACTGTAGCCATGTAGACAATAAGTCATTATACATACATGTACTGTACAATGTTACTTTATCTGACTCATTACCTCACATGCTTCATATTGCATCAATGGTGATTTAACTAAATTGATACACGATAGATAATTTCTCTAATTTCTCCATGAACATAATAGAGATGATAATGTTCTAGCATTAAATTAGTTTCCAGCAAGACCCACTTGACTGAAATTATGAAGATGCAGCAGATTCATGTTTGTACTTTAGAAAGGGAAAAACGAAAACAATAACAAAAATTTAAAAATATCCAGTAATTAGTATGACACTGGTTCTACATTTACTTTCTCACATTAATTTACATTGATGTATTTTAAGATATAAATCATACCTTCAACTTTCAAGGAGATTTAATATTAATAATTTTGTATGTAGATTTGAATATCATTGATCAGTTAAGGGCTCATATCTCACCATTAATTATGTAAATTTGTATTAAACTGAAGCATATAAAATCAAACATAAATACAGAATAGGCTTCAAGATATTCAAAACTATACATAATACAGGCTAAGATATGTTTTTATTCATTATCATAAAGTCAGAATTCATTGAGTGTTCAGTGTGCTTCTGTATGCAGATCAAAGAAGATGTACAAAGTATTTGCATTTTCAAATGGGAATTCCTAAAGGTGTCTTTCATTTTTTGCAATTCGATTTTTATATTTTATATATGCCAACTTTTTGTATTTGGATCATACATGTTTATATCCGTACATGTACATTATTTCATGAAATGAATGAAAACGCATTCTAAATTGATTTGAGAGCAAATTAAGATCACTTTCTAAAGGATGAATTTTTAAAAGAATAATTTTAGAATATAACAAGAGTTTATATAACAAATCTCGATTTGTTTGTAATTCTGATACGCACACACATACATTCAGGATTTGTTCTGGTCCTTTTGTAAGAGTTTAACAATGCATACATGTACGTATACATTATTTAACAATGCATACAAATTAACAATGCATACAAATTCTTTACTATAGACTGTACGCAGAAAAATGTAACCAAGAAATTGCATTTTCATTGGTGGATTCATGGGTGGATTTCACAGGCGTAATTCCGTTACAGTGACATTCGTTTGTCTTAAGGTAATTTCAGAGGTTAAAATAGATCATTTCTGGAAAAAAGATGTACCAAATTCAAGTTTGTAACTTAAATGATAAGTTTTTATTACCAATGAAGAATTTTTTGTGGTAGCTTTAGCAGAAAATCATTACAAAGTTAGTGTTGAATAAAAGACCCTTTCCGTTATGATTGTATTTTGGTCTCTGACGCTACAGTGTTATAGATTTGTACCTCTAGTACCCCCAGCTAGTTATTAAAGTTGTAAAAACTGTGGAAGTGAAAGGAATTTTAAATATGATTAGGAAACAGAGCTAAAAATCACTTATATGTCATTCTGTAACAGTGAATTGCCATTCACAATGCCATTTCCATACACAGATTTCCAATATTCAGGAAGTTTACGAGGCTTTATAGCATTGAAAGTTGAATTATTTGACCGTTTGTGATTTTAAATTGTTTAAATGTTTCTTGATATTATGATGTGCAGTTCTTTAGCATGTCACATAATGTAGGTACTTTTTTTTTTTTTTTTACCTTTGGGTTTTTTCACAATTTAACCATTTTTCTTGAAGTAAAGGGAAAAATTAAAAAAATGTGCTATTTTTACCTTCAAATAATGGTTATTTAACTGTCAAATATTGATTTTGAAAAAGTATGAAAGCTAAAATGTGAATTTTTTGTTGTTCATGTACCGATTTGTGAAAAGTTGATCCCACAGACAAGTTGTGTAATTCCGTACACACTTTAGTGTACATAGTTTCTAGGATTTTTCTCTTCATTTAATTGAATGCATCCCTTCTTAATTTCTTGCCTACCTAATATGAAGCTGAAAATAAAACCGAAATAGAGCTTGGAGTTTAGCAATATTTTTGCAAATTTCATTCCTTATTTGTATTTTGCCATATTTTCATTATTTTACACATAACAAGTTCAAATATTGCTTTACAGATATGTCCAAATCATGGTTTATATTCAAGTGCTAGATAGCCTTGATGTTTGCATTAGCATGTAGAAAAGTTAGTGCAAAATAATTGAGTTTACCTTGGGAAACTTTCATGAGATGTAAATCCGTTACAATTTGTGTAATTCCGTTACAGTGGTCTTTTTTCAAATAAGTGATTTGTGAACATATCATTGTGTTGTTTATGCACGGTACTTGTTCCAAAATGAGTTTGACATTATCAAGATAGAAAAAATACATAAAATCCAGTTTCAAAAGTGTCTTATATTTCAAGAGAAACTCCAACGCAAACTTGTAGCAAAAAAAAAACTCCATTCTCCGGTAATTCGTTACGGTCCACACAATATTGGTCCTAGTGTGCAACAACACATGGAAGATATAAAACCATTTCCCTATCATGTTGTAGCCTGGTTACCTGTGCAACTTATATAAGTATACAAATTTACTTAAGTCATGAGATATTGCGCATGGAATGAAATAATTGAGCAAAAAACGTCTCTGAATGTAATTCCGTTATGGTGGAATTGCCCATATATATAGCCGGTGACCTTGACCTTTGACCTTATGACCCCCCAAATCATATAAGTTTATAAGGTAGCCCCCACCCCCCCCCCCCCCCCCCCCCCCCCCCGGAGGACTACTAAAGGTATAATACTGTGTCCTATTACCGGATACCGATAGTTTGACGGCACAAAACAAACATTACACTCTAAATACCAGGGAATTAAAATCTAAATCGTAGCTTTTGGATTAAAAACAAATATAAATAGAGTATTTGTAAATCTATGGAGGACTTAAAAAGTCGCGCGAATGCAATTGTTAATCGAAGGCCAAGGTGTGATTTTCAATCCATCAAAGGATTGGAAAATAACGCCAGGTTATCGAGGAGTTTGACGAATGAGAACAGAGATATGTTCACACGTGACCTACTGCGGTATCTGAAGGCTCGTTTCGCACCCGTGGCCAACATTGGCGGTTTTGTCCGGAAGTAGTCCGTAAAATGTGCTTTCTCCTGTGTGGAACAGTATTATTTGCCTGTGTGCCAATTCTATTAATTGTCAGAATATTAGTTTTGTAAGACATGTGTGGTTGTTGTAGGAGCCTGTGTGGCTTGTAGGTTAGTTTTAGGGAAGGAGAATGACGGTTGCGATTCGGTAAGAGGCAACTCAACATATGGCTCAGGTGCGCGCGAGCGCCTCGCGTTGAGAGAGCATCACGACGCCGGTGAGATGAGCGGGCTGACGAGGCAGTGAGAGGGTTAATAACTGGATTTAAAAAGTTTTAAATCCTAATAAGATTAAAATAACCCTTGTTTCAATCCCTCGAAGAGGTGAAAAATAACCTATAAGGATTTATAAAACAAACCAAAAGGGCTTCAATTTAATCTATCTGGTTTTATATTTTTTTAATCAACGAAAGATTATTTCAAAATCATGATCGGCTGGTATCCTTGTAATTTAGTAGTGTAGATGCATACAATCAACCTGATCAAAGGTGGAAATTATACGAGCAGCTGCAAACTCAAAAAGAACACCATTTGATGTAAAACATCTTCAAGCATTTACCAATTTTTCTCCAAATCAACGTTCTTGTAACCCTCAAAAAAAGAAGCCTCTTCCCGATGCAAAAGTTTGTGTTGTATTAATACCGAACATGAATGTTTTGCATGTGAATGTCCATTGCATGCGCGCTGGTCACAGGTGCGCGGCAAAACGCGCGTTAAAACACCTCAGGTACGCTTATATTCTTCGGTGGAAATGATGGAAATTTAATTGCTGACATCCATTTATTATCCTCCGTTAATAAAGTAGAATTGAAACTGATTGCAATACGCAGATGATACGTCACTTTTCTTTCGGGGAAAAAGTCATCATTGAAATATATATTAGAAGAATTATAATTATTTGGAAAAGTTGCAGGTCCCGTGGTAAATAAAGAAAAAAAACAATTTAAAAATTGCTAGGGTCCCAAAACAAAAGAGATGGGATTTTATAATTATGGTAATATCCATGTACTGATGGATGTGTTAAATATTTAGGATTTATATAGGTAGTAATCAAGATCTGGTTGTTAAAATGAATTGGGAACAAAATTACAGAAGATTTAAAAAGAATTTAGAAAATTGGAAAAAGAGAAATCTCAACCCTCTTTG
>JBAMJV010004294.1:0-38809 GCA_037951105.1 Echinarachnius parma
CATCTAACAATGCACAATCTACAAGTGCAGATTTGAATTTAAAGGGGACCACCAGGCACCAAGAACAACACATACTTAAATGTGTTTTGGTATCGTTGTGTGATATCAAATAGATGCCCAACATTTTGCAAAGTGTTAATTGTGTTATAAACGAGGCAATTAATTACCACTCCTTACAGAACCATTATGTCCTCATGGTTCTGTATGCGCCAAATGTTTGCGAGTGTGCCAATTCTATTCGCGTGTACGTTTGGAGACAATAGAATCACGCACAATGCGTTCGTCCTAGACAAAAGGTAGTCTTTGTATGCCGACCCATACTGTAAGCACATGTTGTAGTACGGTGATGCTTTTTTGTTTTCAGTTATATAATTTTTCTGGAAACACATTTTTCTGAACTTTTTGGTGGAATGGACTACTAAAAGCTGTTACCTTCTATATACTGTAATAAGAATATTATTTTGGGGCGGTGGTACCCTTTAATTTTATATTTTGAACATAGCCCAAGCACTCTGCCCCCAGGGTTAATCAAGGATCATGACTAAATATATTCTTTCAATCTGATCAGATTACCCTGTCACGATGACAAATGGCATGCTCAATTTGTGAAATCAGCTTCAAAAATATTTCTTGTCATTTGCCAATTTATGATTTTCATTTTGTTCTCACAGGTAACAGTAGTTTAAACGTATTGAATTCACAATGTTTGAAAAAGCGATATTGCTTATTTCATATATTATTAACTTCCAATTAGAAAAATACAATATTTTTATTGTGATCATTCTAATGTTTAATTGAATTTTGAATATTTCTTAAGAAAATTTTCTTTCAGCAAAGCACAAATTAATTTTATGCAATATGCAATATTTGTTTTCTTTTTAATAGAGTGCACATACATACATGTACGTTGAAATAGACTAGTACCTCAATGGTAATAATAGTGTCATCGCCCAGTCATAGCCTACTTCATTCGGTCATCTGTATTATCATTAAAAGCAAATAACCATTAGGCAGCTAAGAGTTTGACCATCAACGCATCACCTCAGCCGTACAAGCCGATGCATGATAGAAATCACAAATGAGCCATTCGCAAATGCCTGATGGGCAGTTTTCATGGAATGCTATTTTAAAAGCTCTCCATAGATGGCTACTGATCATCAGGAAATTCAACATTTACATTCTTATTTTAAAGGTAGTTCAGATTCGTCAAATGAGATGCGCGGCGCCATCTTGCATACGCGTTGCGCACGGTGCGTAATGCACGTTAGCTCAGTGTCATGCGGTGCGCGCAAACTAACCCAGTTCAAAATGGCGACCCGCTATGTAGCATCCCCACGCTTGATGCCCTTTAAGACATCAGTTGTTATGTGCACACATACATGTAAATGTGGCACTGCCTGTATTCTGTTTTTGTTTTTTTGTCTTTAGTCAATATACATGTACCGTAAACCGGGGTGACTTTGGCACCCGGGGTGACTTTGGCCACTTTTTGAGACGACTGTATTTTCATCAAGCCTCACTATTTCGAACAAATATCTTATTGTTTCAAATATATTCATATAGGGTAATGAATAAAAACAGAAATTAGTTTGAAAGAGTGAGACTTGATGAAAATACAGCCTTCTCAAAAAGTGGCCAAAGTCACCCCGGGGGCCAAAGTCACCCCGGTTTACGGTACTAGTTATGCACACTGTTTGTGCTTTAAAGCTGTACAATGATAAACACTGTAGCAGCTCAAGTTCAACCAAGGAACACCTTAGTTCAACCATCAACACATCATCACCTAGGCCACTGCGTGTGCAAGCCAATGTATGATAGATATCAGGAATAAGCCATTTGTGAATGCCTGGGCAGTCTTAATGGAATCCTAGATGGTCGAGTCTCTAGATCTGAGCTGGAAATACAACACTAGCATTCTTAATAATTTGATGATAAAAATTACATTTCTCGTTATAAATATGGCATGTACAGCCCCAGTTGCTATTCTCTGTCGTACTCATGTACAGTCAAACCTGTCTTAGCAGCCAACCTGCCCTATTGATTTGTACGTACACATAACAAACGTTAGGGTGGAAAGTTTCTTTCGACATACACTACTCAAAAAAAGTTAAGGATCACTTTTTATTTTGTGTATAATTTTAAAATGACATATTTTACTCCTGAATGACCTCAAACACACTGTAATCAATATCACATGTGGTTCAGTTGTTGCATAATTTCTCTTGCATAATTTTTTATTCCAATGAGGACACCATCTAGTCAAACAAAAAATGAAAGAACTAGGTAAGACCTTACTCATAGCTTGGAAAAAATACAAGTTAAGAAAAAAGTGATCCTTAACTTTTTTTGAGTAGTATATGTACAGTGGCCACCAAAAGTGATCCCCTGCAGGGGAATACAATGCTATAATATGATCTCATTTTCAGTGGCAACAGTGGCAACTGTTCTTGTTTTACCTAGGTGGTCACTAGCGTCTTTTCGCTCTGCGACGGGAGTGCGGCTACGGGGGATTTAAATTAGCTTTGATCGTCCCCGTACTCTGGCTACCGTCGCGATCTATTTGCAGTTTCGCAATTCTGAATACGCGGGAGTTTCACTCGTTCCATTTATCATGCATGTTGTACTATAAGCATACGGTATAGGCAGTACAAATCACAACATACTGTGCATGCAGCGCGTGTGTACGAATCAGTGCATGAAACACGTGAGGCAGCGAGCCTCGCCGTCCAAGCGCTCTGATTGGCTGATCACGTACCCGCGTAGCGGCTCTACGCCCGACGTTAATTCGGCGAACTACCGTCCTAGGTTTGGCCGGTACGGGGAAATTTTCGCTCTGAGTGCGACCCCCCGCTAAGATTAGCGTTGTAGCCATAGTCCCGTCGCCGAGCGAAAAGACGCTACTATCATTGACTATACAGTGTGAGTCAAAATAAAACAAAACCAGACTTTAATAGCTTATAAATCCACAATTCTGAACATATATATATGTTGATATTGGTATCATGTTAAAGCTTGGGAAATCGCCTTTAAAATGATATATCATACATTTGGATCGCTTTATGCCTCACCGAACGCGACCTTATTATCCAAAGTCAGGCAAGAACTACTTGTGTCCAAGTTTGCTGAACATTGTCTTGTTCCATCATGAATGGATGCGTCTGTTTACCGTTTTTTCAAAAGATCATTTCAAGAATATCCTTTGGTGAATCAAAGCAAAATACCAGCTTGTTGCCAGTGTTGTTCATGTTTATCAAGGTGTAAGGGGATCCCCTACCCTCCTCCCATCAGCAACCCTACTGTTTGGAGGCAGGGGGCCCTGAATAGGACATGTAGGATGAAGTTATCTTTGAAAATCAAACAACAGATGCAACTATTCACAAAACCAGAACACTGCAAACTTGGGCACGGGTAGCTTTTGCATGCCTTTGGATAATTAGGTCACGTTCTGTGAAGCGTGATGTGATCATGTAGTGTATGAGATATATTTTTTAAGGCAATTTCCCAAGCTTTCACATGATACCAATATCAACATACACATGTTTAGAATTGTGGATCTATAATAGTCTATAAAAGTCTGGTTTTGTTTATTTTGACTCACACTGTACACAGGTTCGAAAGATTATACATTTCAGGCAGCTACAATTTGACCATCAACATACATTAGCACCTCCGCCGTGCGATGCATGATCCAAATCACAAATTTGGAATTACCATTAGTGAATGCCTGGCCAGGTTTCACGGAATTATAATATGCTCAGACTGCTGATCTGATTAGACGGCTGTCAATCGGTTGGAAATTTGCATTATTATTTTTATAAACAGAAATATACCTTTTATGTATTTTCTAAGCCAATACAGTGTACATTGTACATGTTAAATAGTATTCTACTCTCTAGATAGGTTTCAACTTTAAACACAGCACATAAGTCGTGCAGTGTATGATCAAAATAACTAAAATGAGCCGTTTGTGAATGCCAGGCCAGGTTTCGTGGAATGCGATCGACCTGCTGATATGATTAGACGGATGTCATTCGGCTGGAAATTCAACATTTACATTCTTATTTTAAAACTTGTATGTACAACAAAATAATGTACATTCAGGGCTTGACTCAAGCGGTGGCCCGGGAGCCAATTATGGCAACTAGACGTACATGTATGTTGTTGGTACGGCTACCTGAAATCACCAAATAGGTGGCCCAACATATAGCCACTAGAATCCAAATACATGTATGGTGTTTGTGATTATGATATTGATATTGAATTTAATGCAACATTTTGGCCACCTGAACATAGTTGAACATGAAAGCAACCAGAAATTATTTTATCAAGCATAAACCCTGCTATTTGTTGTGTACAAAAACGTGCACATTTGCCCATCGCACCGATGTTTCCTCCCAATTACAAGATGTAATTTATATTTTTAAGCCAAAATAAAAATGTAGATTTTCATACCATTAGAAAGGCCTTATCACAAGCTTTCATTTGATGCTTGGTTCTAATAAATTGGTCAATAATTGGCGAAGATATGATTGTTTCAATTTGACATATTATGTTAAATTAAAATGCCCATTTCTTCAAAACATGAATTACCGACAAGTGCAGGGTTTTGCTATAGCCGGTCACATATGTTCAACAGAACTCAGATGGCTCCACCATAAACAAAGCACGGAAGTTTTGCAGTGCATGATCAAAATCACAAATGAGCCATTTGTGAATGCAGCCCGGCCAAGTTTCTTGGAATGCGCAAGCCACTAGCTGATCTTATTCTACAGTCCAGACCAGTTATAATACAACATTTACATACATATTTCAAGAACCCTAAATACATGTTTGTGTACAAAAAAGGTAGCACTATCCTTTTGAAATTTGTATTTTTAAACCAATACATTGTAATGTTCGACAGAATTCTACGGCTCCACCATATACGCAGCACGTAAGTCATGCAGTGCATGATCAAAATCACAAAAGAGCCGTTTGTGAATGCAGCCTGGCCAAGTTTCTTGGAATGCTCAGGCCACAGATTTGATTAGATGACTATACAGAGTTATTTGTATCAGCGAAAAATTCAACATTTGCATTCTTATTTGCATTCAAAATAGGTTTTAGGTGAACAAAAACATAAATTGCCTGTTTGTCTGAGAACTGTCAAAATGTGAATACAGTATAATTATATTTTAAGCCAATACATTGTAAATGTTAAACAGAAGTCTATATAGTGTTCAACTTCAAACACAGTATGTAAGTCGTGCATCGATCATGATCCAAATAACAAATGAGCCATTTGTGAATGCCTGGGTAAGATTTGTGGAATGCTCAAGCCACTACCCAATCTGATTACACAGCTACAGACCAGTTGGAAATTGAACAAATTTGCATTTGTATTTCAAGAACCCAAAATACATTTTACTAGCGAACAAAAAAGGTAGCACTGTCCTTTTGTAATTGTTTTTTTTTAAGCCAGTACATTGTAAATGTTAAAGGGAAGTCTAGTGTTGAACTTTAAACACAGCACGTAAGTCGTGCAGTGCATCATGATCAAAATAACAAATGAGCCATTTGTGAATGCCTGCATGGCCAAGTTTCATGGAATGCTCAACTCGTTGATCTGATTAGAAAGCTGCCAGTCAGCTGGAAGTTCAACATTTGCATTCTTATATTTATTCTACAAACCATCATGCATACATGTTACGTGTTCAAAAAGGTGGCACAGCCGGTGGCACATCCCCTACTTGTTACAATAAAAATGTGTTTTGTTTGTTTTGTAAAGCATGCAGCTATAAACTAGAACTCTATAGCTTGCTCCTGTTTTAACCAGTTTTAACCCATTTTAACCCGTTGCTTACGGGAACCGGATGGGTCATGTACAAAGTCTCTGGGGATTTCAGAATCTCGAAGGGAACGGGTTAACATCTCCTACATTGGATTCCCCCCCCCCCCATCCTTTTGTTCTTGTTCACCCTAGATCGTTGCTGTTCCCACCTCCTATCCACCTCTTTATGTATATAATTCCATGTTGACGTACAGTAGTTGTCATCTATGCCTAGAAGTAGAAGAGGGATCTGCCAGATCCGAAAGCTCGCGGCTACATTGACTTACATGTGATAACACTTGCCTTTATAGGGGATAAGCAGTTTTCGGCAGTTTTTACATCTATTTAGAACTCTATAAATAAACATTTATAAGTCAACTACAGATCAGGGAGAAATCGAAACGTTGCATTTTTATTCGAACGTGCTATTAATATGTAAATTTAATATCAACAATCAAGGTGGCACGTACTATACCCAATTACTGTCATAAAGAAATTCATCCATATTGCATTTCAAAGCTAATTCTAACCATAAGGCACTACAGTTCTACCATTTGTATGTCAACAAGCTAAAAAAAGATGTAAATTAAAACAAAATTTAACTGGCCGCTCATTGCCCGTGTCTTTGTCTTATAGAAAGTCACCTACATTGCATATCAACAATCAAGGTAGCACGTACTATACCCAATTACTGTCATAAAGAAATTCATCCATATTGCATTTCAAAGCGAATTCTAACCATAAGGCACTACAGTTCTACCATTTGTATGTCAACAAGCTAAAAAAAGATGTAAATTAAAACAAAATTTAACTGGCCGCTCATTGCCCGTGTCTTTGTCTTATAGAAAGTCACCTACATTGCATATCAACAATCAAGGTAGCACGTACTATACCCAATTACTGTCATAAAGAAATTCATCCATATTGCATTTCAAAGCGAATTCTAACCATAAGGCACTACAGTTCTACCATTTGTATGTCAACAAGCTAAAAAAAATATGTAAATTTACAACAATTAACGGGCCGCTCATTGCCCCGTTTTTGTCATATATAGAAAGCAACCTACATTGCATCTTTAAGTAAATTTTAACCATTAGGCCCTGAAATTCTACCATTAATTACACAGCATCAGGCTGATACATGCATGATCAAAATAAAAATCAGCCATTTGTGAGTAACTTAGTAAAGCTGCATGTATACCGTACATGTATTCGTATGCCGTATCTGATATGATTATATGGCTATCCTCAAATAAGCTGAAAATTCATCATCAAATTGCATCTTTATTGTACATGTAGGAAACAAACAAACAGACATTTTTCTACATACATGTAGTCAGTGACACTGCCCCATTTACATCACCATACTGTATTTTAGACAATATTTTATCACAATCGCGAAATAAAGGCACAGCCCATCAAGCAGTCAAAATACCAGTAAAATTGCCTTTTTTCCTTGTTGCCGAGTCGGGCAAGTAAAAACAAGATATTTCACATTTTAGTGGCTTGCATGAACCCGGGAATTGCATAGTGGCCCCATTAAAAGAAAAACATTAGAAACTCATGTATAATGTAAGACAGGTACCGTATTTGTCGGTGTATTAACCGCATGGTTTTCCCGACGGAATTACCGACGAAAAGGGGGGTGCGGTTTATACACGGAGATAGGAAAAATTGCATGAAAAAAAAAAATTTTTGATAGTAAAATTCATGATTTTTAGATGGTCAAAATGTGCCGAGGATAAGTAAAAAACATAATTCTTTTCCAGAGAGTTTTGGTCTATGAAATATAATTCAATTTACTGAAGTCTCTGAAGCACATAAAGGAAATTATGAGCCCCTTCCCCGGATTTTGTTGAGTAATTGAGTTTACCAGAAAATACAACACGGAACACTATACATGGGACTGTAATAAATTCTAGCAGAAAAACGAAGACAAAACAACAAAACTTAATTAAAACGGAGATAAAAAAACTGTACCTTGATATGTTATTCCTTCTTACAAGTTCAGATTTGGTTAAATCTACCCTTGAAAATTGTTTTCAAGGGTTGAAAATTGTTTTTGGAGATGAAAAATTGCGATCGTATTAAACTTGCAAGTGCAGGTTTGATTTGACTGAAATTAGCAATCAATCACGATAGGATTGGCTAATTTCAGTCTTGACTTAAGTTAGCCAATCCTATCGTGATTGATTGCTAATTTCAGTCAAATCAAATCAAACCTGCACAGTACCAGCACTTGCAAGTTTAATACGATCGCAATTTTTCATCTCCAAAAACAATTTTCAACCCTTGAAAACAATTTTCAAGGGTAGATTTAACCAAATCTGAACTTGTAAGAAGGAATAACATATCAAGGTACAGTTTTTTTATCTCCGTTTTAATTAATTTTTGTTGTTTTGTCTTCGTTTTTCTGCTAGAATTTACTACAGTCCCATGTATAGTGTTCCGTGTTGTATTTTCTGGTAAACTCAATTACTCAACAAAATCTGGGGAAGGGGCTCATAATTTCCTTTATGTGCTTCAGAGACTTCAGTAAATTGAATTATATTTCATAGACCAAAACTCTCTGAAAGAGAATTATGTTTTTTACTTATCCTCGGCACATTTTGACCATCTAAAAATCAAGAATTTTACTATCAAAATTTTTTTTTTTTTCATGGAAAACCCCAAAAGTTAGGGATGCGGTTAATACACCGGAGCGGGTAATACACCGACAAATACGGTATGTGCCGCTTACAAGACCCCCGTTTCCACACACGATTGCCGCTCTCAAGATACTCGATTTTCAAAAATTGCTGCTCCGTAGACCCCCTGAATGACTTGGCTAGGTAGTTGAGTAGCGCCAAGTCCATTCTTCTAGTGCCCCCCCCCCCCCCCCCCCCCCCCCCCCCCCGGGATAGTATGCCATGGTGAGGAATCCATTTGATAATAATGAACAGCACACATTAATTAAGTGGAAGGAAATACAACCTATTATGCACTTCCACTGGGTTACTGTTAATAAAGCATTCACTTGTACACATATGTCTAAAAATGAGATTTTACTGTTCCCCCAACTAGCATGTCAGTTATTGAAACGAGTTGTAAAATAACAGGGCCCAGTATTATTACATGTACATGATCTGACCAGCACTGAAAAAAATTAGGCTCTTGTCCATATTTTATGTTTGGCAGATATTGGTTTTTAAGATACAAACATGCATTTATTTCAACTGGTCAGCAAAATTGTAGGTAAACATAGTTTATTATAGTTAATCTCATTTTCGTAAGCTACATGTATGTGTAGGTTAACCAGTACCTTTCAAAAATTGTAATTAATTAGGTTAACAGGTATTTAATTTGTAATAATCAATGAATGTATTTCTTTATTATTTGTATTAAGTTTATTTATACCATGAGATTGTTGAAAATAAATGAATCAAATCAAATCAAATCGAACAGTAACCCCAGATCTAGAAATGTGATTTAGGAAAGTGAATATTTGGTCACATTAAATGGCTGTCACAACCCAGAGTACATTGTACAACAAACTGAAATGAATTGGGTGCTAGAACAGTGCCCTAGCTTAGATCGAGGGTAGATGTATTTTGTACGCATCCATTTTCCCATACAATCTCATTATGAAAAGGAGATTTATTGATTCCGCCGGATTATCAGAAGCGGGCTTGGATTTTGGCAGCCCCAGTTTCATGTCTTGCATGCTATGAATGGTTCACAGTAAACTACATGTGTATGACAATCCCGGGGGGGTACTCACGTATATTGGGTATACAGGGATGTGCCGCTGGGAAGGGTGACTTTTTCAAGAAAGATCCTTAGACATGGGTCCCCTTTTCATCAAAAAAATCCTTAAACATGGGTCCCTTTTTTCATATTTCCCCTTTTTTATACGGGATTTTGGGATTTGCCGATGTGAAATTGCAAAATGTTTCAAGCTCGCTACGCTCGCTAACTTAAAACCACAAAATTTGCGGGAAATACACCCAAAACATGCGCCGCAGGCGGAAAAAAATCCTTAGACATGGGTCCATTTTTCGCAAAAGGACCCTTAGATGTGGGTATGAGTTTGGAGGTCTCAGCCGCACACCCCCGTCCGACTATAATCTGAGTACCCCCCCCGGGATGACAATGGTAGATTTGTTAACCTTGTTTTCCTTGTGGCCATTTGGGAAAATAAAAAATAAAGATTTGTCCACATATTAGTGGCACAAAACCTGAATATGTTGGTCCGAAACAAATACAACATTAAACATTCTGCTATAATGTTGTTGCCCATTCAGGCAAGCAAAAATTGCATACATGTATGTAATTTTGATGGCCCAAAGCCAATTTTTAATGAATTCATTGCAATTATTATAGCATGGTATCCTGAAATAAAAGCAAACAAAAAAAGAAACAAAAAAAGAAATTGAACAGACTTACTGAGCATTGAGTACTTAGCCAATGTAATTCGTTCCGACAAATATATTTCATCATTCCATGCATACATGTATAAAGACCCTTATAAAGATTAGGTATACAGTGAAATATTGGGTCCATACAGTAGCTGCATGATTTAGTATTTAAAGTGATGGGAATTAAATAAGCCTTGAAAAATAGTACATTTTTTAAAATGTTGTTTTTTAACATTTTGAGTCAATATTTCTTTCCACATGGCTAAATATACCGTTCTTTCATTTTGCAAAATAGTGCATATATATTCAAAGCTTCAACATTCAAAAACAAGATAATCCGTTATCATTGAAGGATAGATCATCTACATACAGCATGTATAACATGTGTCCATCCAGTAATGAGCAAATAATGATGTAAATATGTTTTCATATGAGGGAAATTGAGCACACTCATTACAATCACGGTGAACATACAGTAATGACCATTTCCTGATGACCATCAATTTGCATTTTGTGTGTGTTTGAACTTTGAAGATCAACGAGAAAACAAAAATACACACAAGTTACATTCAGAAGTACCGTAAAACTCCGTGTATAAGGCGCACCCGTGTATAAGGCGCACCCCCAACTTTCTAAAAAAAAAAATAAAAAAAAAAAAGATTTTTTTTTTTTTTTTTTTATTTTTTTTTTTTTACTATTATTTTTTTTTTAGGACACCCTGTATTTTTTTTAGACACCCTGTAGTGCTGTTGGAATACTTACATCGCTGGTCTAGGGCATATCAAGGGCTTAATGTCAATTGTAGCTTTCATCATCATATACATTTTTTCACATACAAAATAGTGGTTAGTACAAAAATTGCACACATTGAGCAATAACACTGGTGCTCATAAATATTCATATTCTTATCATGAATATTCATAAGGACTTATACTCATTCAATATATGCAATTTTCTTAATTAACTAACAACTATTTTCAATTATGAGCAAAATTTATAACCACTGGTTAGATAATTGCATATATAATGAGTACCTGCTGCTCACGAATGTATGAATATTCATTAGCTGCAGTATTTGCTCAATAAACTTGCAATTTTTAAATTTGTAACCAATATTTGTTTTGTGTGAAAAAAAGTATATCTTGCTGAATGCTACAACAGACAACAAGCTCTTGTCATGCTCTACACCAGTGTAATATGCATTGAACATGACTACAGGGTGTCCCAAAAAAAAATTCTAAAAAAAAATTCTAAAAAAAAAAAATAAATAAATGTGTTTTTTTTTTGTTGCTTTACCTGTGTATAAGGCGCACCCCCGACTTTGAAATTTTTTCCGACGGAAAAAAGTGCGCCTTATACACGGAGTTTTACGGTACATTCATTGGTATTGGTTAATGATGTCTGAGATTTTGAAGCCATAAGCCTTCACAAGAAACTGCCAGGGAAATAATAGCATTCTATTTTTAGGGGCTATATTATTTGTTCACTGAGTGTAATGTACTACGGTTATTTCTACATTGTATTTTCAGTGCATTCCAGATTCATCTCAAATGTACTGAAATGTAATATGTGTGTATAATGTTCCTTTATAATATTAATGCATTCAAGTGGAAAAGTAGGATTAAAGCCTTTTAAAAAGTCCAATCAAGTGTACTTGATAAATATTATTATCTATGCAGCTGCACATACATGTAATGTATGTACCATACCACCTGCAAATTAAACACAAACTTGCGAGGCAAAGATACTGATAACAATGGCTAAGTCAAGGAGACAACAGGGAACAACCCCTCCCCCAGTCTGCATGGGGATTATCTATCTCCCCCCTCCTGCACCCCCCCCCCCCCAAAAAAAATAAATAAAAAAATACCAACCCAAAATGGAAATAAAGGAAGAAAACAATTATTATTCACCGCCATACACGTACAGTAAATTGCATTTTGGCTCATGACGCCCCATTGAATGAAATCTTGCACCCTCTTCCTCTAAGCCCCCCCCCCCCCCACCCTCTTCCACAGGGTTTGGTTTGACCCTAATCATGCCACCACTAATAGCAGCTTGACCACTATTAATCAAACAATATCTTAATTCTTTGTAATGCATTTACCCTCATGGTACCGTGAGCTGTAATATGTGTAAAAAGTCTATATCAGCGTGTTCACACACACAAATTTTCATCCCTTAATCATGACTAAAGAATCACTAACGAAACGTTGTATAAAGAATCATGATTAACTAAACTACCCGAATGTTCACACACACAAAACAAGATCCCAAAACAAGTGGCATTCAGCTGCACGAAACATCGTATAAGTGCGTCGTTTGCTACTGCGCAGTGTGTTGTCTTTTTCTGTCTGCGGGGCGTTAAGCCCCGCCCAGTTATACGAGTCTCGTATAGCTAATCATGATTAAATGAGCGACCGGTTGCCCACACACAAAACGATCGTGATTCTATAGTCAGCTCTCGTACGAAACGATGCTCAAACCCCCGTTTCGTTAATCATGATTAGCTATACGACGTTTCGTTAAGTGAGCGTTCAGACACACAATTTCCGTCATATAGCTAATCAGGAGCTGATTCTTTAGTCAGCTCCTGATTAGCTACATGTATATATACGATGAAATTTTTGTGTGTGAACACGGGGGTATATAGTGTTATTATTACTTGCTCCAGAGAGGGTTTAACTGCAACCAATAACCTGCAATGCATACTTACATGTATGTTGATACTGATTACAGATCTATCACTTTATAACCCAGATGCAAATTTTGTGATTTATGGTCGCTTGGTCTACACCCACTTGGTCTAGATCTCATTCAGTCTAGAACTTGATTCCTAAAATTATGTCTTCATATTCTCTGACTCAAAACGTAATACCCAACCCTAAACCTAACCTGCATGCACCCTTGATCTAACCCAAAATACATAGCTAATCAAAATCCAAAACCTCTTAATTTTGCTTTAAATTAGATGACATCATGGAAGTAGACCCTAATGGGTGTAAACCCAGTGGCAAGGTTAATACTGTATGTAGGTAAATTACAATATATCAGATGATTTATCAATTAAGTTATAAATTAAGGATAACGCAAACAGAGAAGCCAGGCCATGATGATGCAAAGTAAATATTATGGACCTTTTGATAACACATCCACTACAGTATGTGAACTGATACAGGCCATCCTACACTCATGAGCACCAGCTTGAGTTGAACCTAACCAAATTGGTGTATACCCAGTGGAAAGTTTATATAAAGGTGAATTAAAATTTATCAAATTAATTATCAATTAACTTATCAATTGAGGGCACTGCAAACAGTGAAGCCACTCAAGCCAGGCCATCATTTCACAAAGTACACTATGCAAGCATAGTATGGACCTTTTGACACATGATCCGCTACATGTAGTATGTGAACCAGTATACGCCGCCGTCCTACAATCTAAAACTGGATGAGTCGACATGAGAGCAGTCGAGCAACGCATGCACACCACCTTTAAAGGAACTTAGTAACATTGTCCAAATCCTCAAAATCCAATTGGAATTCTAGCGGTTCCCTCATACTGTACCTTGTTGTTTTTGTATTAACAATAAAAGCATGGGACAGGTTTCGTTTTTTAAAATTTCCCTTTCGTTAATAAGATATTTACGATTGAAGTGTTCAGACGTTAAATTATCCACTGGACCGCGATACCGTGTACAAAGTGAGTGAAATGACTTAGCAGATATCACTTTGCATTTTTGCTCATTACTCGGCCATATAACGTCCATTTAACTTGAAAATTTCACACGACACCCAGTGACCCAGTGGACAGGATATCAGATAACAACAATATAAATTGTAGCAACCACTCATCACTTTTTGCACATGTCAACAAAGTTACTGCATGTAGATCCCATTAACTGTGGCATCCACTGGAATATTTGAGGGGGGGAGGGTGATTGGAAGGCCCCCCCCCCTTTTGTTAAATTATGATATTTTCAGGAATCACGTCGACAGAGATACATGTAGGTTTAGTTCTAAGGCAGTTTGACAATAAACCTACACTCATGATGGCCTCGATGGAAAAGCCTTTATTGTGAGACCAATAAAACGGGAAAGACATAATAAAGCTTCTTTCCTACTGACTTGATGACCTACACATTCTTGCACTAAAAGTAGACAGTTGTCCCACCCCCCCCCCCCCCCCCCCTCCAAAAAAAAAAACCTTTGTAAAATAACTCGTTTGGACAGACTGGGAAAGACGATCATTCTAGCGCAATTCGCAACCACAAAATTATCACCGTAGCTCATTGCAAAAAACAAGCCAAAATTCTGCGAGAAATACACATAGAATTGGCAACAATGGTGACGAGTGTGCACGCGTTGCTACACCGCTGGGAACCTTGCAGCGATATCAATGGTACCCGCAAAATCATAACGTGGGTTCGCTGCACAAATCTACCATTTTAGGTAAATTATCCTTCTTTTCAGTAGCCCATATTCAATATGCCTTAAGATTAACAAGACGGTAGCCGCATGTATGTGATTTGCAGCTTTTTCAAAGGGTCACTTTCACATCGATGTTGCTGCACGACACAGATGTTCATATTTATCAGTGCAGTGTCCGTCGCGGGCAAATAGAAATTAGTCACACTGTGGACAAAATACACTGAGGCTCAGGGCACTTCAGCCACCAAAATGCCAAAAAGAGCCGCCCATAGGCAAAGGCGTAGAGTGCACGCAGGCTACCTTAAAAAGTAGTGAAAAATATAATTTTTATATATATTATATTAATTGTCATTTTTTTCCCCTGCTGCGCTGTAAACAAAAATGTCAAATTTTAAAATTTTATATGCATGCATCAACATTTTTGTTGCTCTGATTTCTTAATATATATACAAGTCCTTCTTTTTTATGGAAAGGGGGAGTTAAAAATAATTATAAGAAAATATAATTACATTTTTTACATTTGATCTTCACAATTTTGTGAATGTGATGTCTAAAGTCTTAAAGAATAAGGCCTTTACAATGAAACACTGTAAACATTTATACGCATATCATGAATTACATTGACACAATATTTACACTTCAGAATAGGTGTTTTACATTTTCAACAAATATGTAGTGGTTTTGCTACGAATGGTGAGGTCATTTGCCATTGACTTAATTGCTGTATTGGTGTTGCACAGGCTGCGCAGTCCACAACTCGCTTTATCTGCATTGGCTTTTTACGTGGACAAAAATAGTGCAACCCTATGGAGATAACTGTGCTAACGTTGCTTGCGCGAACAAAAATGAAAACAACATCTTCTAAAATACAACATTAATTTAGCTACACAAACACAAATGAAAAGGATACAACTTGATCACGTCTGCGTCTATTCGTTTTTTATTCGGCGGAGGTGAAGACATCTTGGGAAAATCCTAATTCTCGGTCATTAATTTTGATGAAAAAACAGCTGATTTCTCCACAACTGGCCGCCCTCAGCAACTCGCAAGAACCGAAGTTTGCCGAACGAACCAAAACAATGACAGAAGTGGACGCCTCTATTCTTTAAAGGGGTGCCCTAAAATATGTTACAATATTATAACCACATTTTCTTCTATAATAAAAAGTAATTTGAAATTCAATTTACTTTACGTAATTGGCAATATCCATATCAAGTTGGACAATTCGGTATCGAATCGTTGATCTGAAATGTTTATGATTTAATATATGCAGTATATCCGATACATATTGATTTTGACCCCATTTACTCAAATAAACTCGTCTCACGAACTTCTTGACCAGCTGAGCTGAAGGGGTCACGGTGCAGTGAAAGGTTGTTGTTGATATTGCATAATATATGCTAATGAGGTAAACAACTGGCCCCACTACTACACTTATCTCAAAAACCAGCTGATGTCGCAGCTAAAGATAGAAAAATAACTCTGCCTAAGTACAATTAAATGAATTTCCTGCTGATCCTAGTATTCTGTGCTATGAGTCCTTCCTGTGCATAATTGGTAGGGGTTAGTAGATGTTGTATTGTAGGATAGTCTTTATCAGTATGGTGTTGCAGTCCCCCAATTCCCATACTTGTTTTGGACACACATTTTATAGTTTTAGTAGTAAACTGGGTATATATATAAAACATTTTTTATTCAAAAGTTTAGATCAATATCCTCTTATTTCAAGATGGTCATGAAATAAAAAGAGAGCACACCATTCACTTGCATTGTATATATATATTTTTATTTGTGAATTTTATTTTGGGGGTTTGGGCTACCCCCTCTGCCACCCCCACCCCCACCCCTTCCTAAAGAAATGGCTTTTTTGGTCCCACATTTGAACTGGTCAAGTCGTCTGGATAAAATATGAACACGGTTATAAATAAGAATCGTGTCTTGTGATAAAATTATTCTTTAGAGATACAACCTTCATCGTCGCCACCATCATTGTCATGACATGATCATCTCCATCACCATCATCAGCACCATTACCACCACCACTAGACAGAAAAATCCATCTCATTCTGGAGGGGTCCTTTTAATATTATGACGTCATACTCAGGCGCGCCGATTCCATCCGAAAACACAATGCATTGGGGGGGCGAGCATTGTTTGTTTGTTTTGCTCTGCCCCCCCCCCCCCCCCCCCCCCAATGCATTGTTTTCAGAAGGAATTGGCGCGCCTGGTCACACTATCCCCTCCATCACGATGGGAGCAAGATAGTGTAAGATGATAATGAAACAAGATACAGTCTCAGTGGACCAAACCCTCGTAATATAGACTTTTTCGGTCTACACCACCACCAGCATCATCGTCGTCGTCATCATCATCATCACTTTTATCACCATCACCGTTAAAATATCTGCTTTTGCCTAAGATTTTATATCAAAGTAAGCCGATTTAGACTTTGGCCCCAAATGTAGTGGTTTTTGTTTGATTATAAGGTCCCTTTTTCCTGAATGTTGGTTTTATGGCTAAAGGCCAAATAGCCACTGGAAGAAGTCAACCAGGTAGGAAATATATGGGGGCTGAGGGCGATTTTGCTGGGCAATGCCCCCTAATTTTCAAAATAGCCCCCTGAAATCAGTAGGTAGCCCTTAAAATTACCATAGGGTATTATGCGAACAATTTCTGGATATCCATCAGATTGGAAAAGTAGCCCCCTAAAATTACAAATTAATTCCTGCCAACCAGGAACCCTGGATGATCACCATCATGATCGTTGCCACCACCAACACATCGATCATCATCTTCGTCAATGTTATCATTACCGCACCATTAACATGATCATTATCATAGGCATACATAGTGGTGGATGTGGGGGGGGGGGGGGGGAGGAGGAGCAATAACACCAACATTCAGGGAAAAGGGACCTTATATCCAAACAAAAACCACTACATTTGGGGCCAAATAAGCGGGTCCTACTAATTAGCGCAAACATGTGCGAAGTACTGCGAAGAAGTGGGAAGTACTGCGAACAAGCGCGAAGCTATTTACTGCAAACAAATTTCCCATTCGCATAGCACGCACTTGTTTGCAGTAATTAGTAATTGCTGCGCTCAATTACTAATTACTGCAAACAAATATATGAAATCCTGTTCGCACTTGTTAAATCCCGTTCGTGCTTGTTCGCAGTACATTTGTTCCCACTTATTTCATCGATATGTAGGTTATCTTCACACTAAAACCCCAAATAACCGATATGTATTTTTATATCGATGGCTTATTCGCGCTATATAGTTCGCGCTTGTTCGCAGTACTTCGCACTTGTTCGCGCTAATTAGTAGGACCGCAAATAAGCTATTACTGTAGTCTAAATCAGCCTACTTTCAGATACAATCTTAGGCAAAAGCAGCTATTTTTAACATGAAAGATATTATTCAGACAAACATCAGTGTCCCCCCCCCCCCCCCAACCTTGGAAATAAAAACATTTTTTTCATTATCACAGTATTCAACTAACAACCAACTGTCCACCATTCATCATCTACATTTAACAATTTCACAATCATTCAAATTAGCTACCAGCTTGATTTCACATTCATCAGCACACATTCAAAGAAACTCCACAAGAAAAATAAAGTGTTTTTATTCTTATTTTTTTTACAAATACTTCAATACTTTTATACACAATAACAGTGAGCTATGAATGCAAATATCTGCTTTAAAGGGGACCACCAGGCAGCGAACAACACATAATTATATGTTTTGGTACCATTGTGTGATATCAAATAGATGCCTAACATTTTGCAAAGGGTTGTGTAATTCATAATCAATTCAATTAATTACCACCACTTACGGAACCATTATTATTTCATGGTTCCGTACGTGCCAAACAGTTGCGAGTGCGCCAATTCTATTCACGCGTACGTTTGGGGACAATAGAATCACGGACGATGCATTCGTCCTAGACAAAAGGTAGTCTTCGTATGCAGACCCCTGAACACATGTTGTAGTATGGTGATGCTTTTTCCCAATTATATATTTTTTCTGGAAACATATTTTTCTGAACTTTTTGGTGGTATGGACTACTAAAAATGTTACCTTTTATTTATAAAATTTTTATTTTGGGGTGGTGGTACCCTGCAATACAATGAATGATCACTATATAAGGTTTCCAGAAACAAATATCACTTCAGTACCAGATGGGATAACATGACATTGTTTGATGTTGAGATTTAATTGAGGGTCTGAGCATGCTTAAAGAAAAGTGATGCATAGCTAATAACTAGGTCACAAATGCTCCGGGCCCCGTACAATTTTTTTTACCTACGGCGGATTTTCTACGATTTTGGGGAGTTGGGATATCGTACGATGTATGCAATATCTTTGTGTAGCAGTCACATATTTGCCGGGGACCGTACAATGATTTTGGGAGTTCAAGCAAAATTAAATCACACGGCTCCCGTACTTACAATCTGAGCGCTTGTACGGACGCCTTATGGGACCCGTACCGGCCGTACGGCCATCGCAAGATACTGGTGCGATTTGAGAGGCCCCAATTTCAGTAGGAAAATCATACAATATTCGGAAAAATGCTAAGGTGTCCGTGCTGGGCCCGTGCAGTGCCCTTGCGGTGCCCGTGCGATGCTATCTACGACGTGTCTACGGGCTTACGGCAAGTAACAAATCGTACTATGCATTTTTTGTTTTAACTCCGCGTTAAACAACTTTTTGACATCGTACGGCGAGGAAAAATGCAATGGCGACCGCACGATAACCACGGCACCCTTGCGGGCACAGTAAGATTCCCGCAAGATTTCACCTTAAAGTGGCATCGTACGGGCGCCGTATCCCAAATCGGAGCATTTGTGACCTAAGCAATACTCGTATGTGGTTGGAACATGTGTAATTATTAAAACAAATTTGAGAGGGAATATGTTTCAAAATAGATAAAGATTTTACAATGCGTGGATGGCACCAAGCTAGATGCTATTTTATCTACATGTAAATATGCAGCTTACACCATTTCAGGTTCCTTTGTTAAAACCCTGAGGCAGGCCTGGTTAACCACTGAAATATCCTGGAAAACCTATTCAAATATTAAACAAAGATTACAAAATGAATACCTCTTTGACGTGATAACAAGGTACAGACTTTGTTCCTCTAGAACAGGAATATATTACAGAAATTGGCATTAACTCTGCTCTCCATATATCATTGCTAATGTACTGTCCCACGTATGCATATTTGTGTGGTCCTTTGGATATTTTATTTTATGTCAAACCGTAATGTCAAACTTATAATTTGGTTGCTAACAAAGTTGATCTTTCATTTGATTTTGATTGTGCAATAAAAGATTATTTCATTTAGTTTATTTGGGGGGCTTTTGCACAAATTCCATGTGGACTTTCAAATTCAAATTCTACGATATGATATATGAGAAAAACCAAATTAATTATTTTATGTTCATTGTTCATTTTCAGATATGTGGTAAACGTAACTCGAGCAGAGAAGTAACACACAAGCAACAACAATTTCATTTTTCAAACCAAGAAAACTATTGCTTGTTGAATGTTGACCTCGAAAAATGCTTTAATAATAGCCGATTCAGAAAAGAACCGTTCAGAGAAGCAACTAGCAAATAATTTCTGTTAATCTTTTTTTCTTTGGATTATTAATTACATACAATTTCATACAGAAAACAAACAAGTTAAATTAAAATAAAATTTTGATTCTCGAGTTCAATGACCTGAAATGACAGAATCATAGGCTGCACTACACAAGAAAGCGACATCATAGATTATGAATATTGGAAATAAAACAAATAATGACAATAATCTTCTAGTTCTGGTAGTGAGACTACTAATAAATCTCATGTATGCACTTTATCTTAATTTTATGCAATTTAGTAAAAATGATACTCCTCCAGACTACAAATTTAGCCACTCGGAACAACCAAATAAAACAATAAAACTGTTTTTTAATTTATGGATGAACAGTTTCAGGTCCAGAACTCAACATTATTTTGAACTTTCAAGACAATTTAGAGAAAATAAACTTCAAATATACTGTAAAAATGAACACACTGTAACATCTTGAACTATAAAAAAAAGGCAACTGAGTTAAGTAAAACAAAATAAATAATATGATAAGAACACATTTTAGTTTTAGAAATTATTTGGCAAAAATAAAACATAATTTTTACGTAATTGTAACTGAAATTGGAAGGCACTAAATGAAGCTGCCGTAAGTGCTGGAATGGTTCGACATGCAAGAAATGAGAAGAAATATATACTGCAATAGGGGAAGATGTTTAATTACAGCCCAATGCAAGGTTATTGAATAAACAATTTGTTTTCCCCAAGCAAGGCCACTGAATGCCGTTTGCCATGTGAGTGACAGCCGACAATGTCATGCTTTCATTCCAGTCCATGCAAGGCAATCGGCAATACAGTGAAACCTCATTATAATGAGCACCTTGTGTCCATTGAATTTACTAAGGCTGAGTCGGTTCGGTCGATCAAATCGGTTCCCGACCGTCACCATCGGGTCCCGGTTTCGTTTTTTCGGAAACGGGCTCCGAAAAAAGGGGGAAAAAAAGAAAAGGAAAAAGAAACCGGGACTTAAAGTAGCATTTATCAGCATATTATATACAATTTTCTCATATAAATAAAGTGGTTAGTCAAAAATTATCTTGTGAATATTCATGACTCATGAGTAGTAGTGTTACTGTTCATGAATATGACCTAAATTTTTACTAGTCATTTTTTGAATAAGAGAAAATTATACACATTGCTAAATTTTCCTTCAATAAACACAAATGGGCGCGCGCCTAGTCCAGTGTGATTCCCACGACACTACAGGGTGTTTAAAAAAAAAAAAATCAAATTTTTTTTTTTTCTTCTTTTTTTTCTTCTTTTAAAAAAAAATCGGAATATCGGGTTCCGACCGTTGCAAAACGATCGGAACCCGTTTATAAAATACCCGTAATGACTCAGCCTTAGAATTTACATCGTTATATCTGATATCTTGCTGTAACAGAGCTTACAAAATAATAGAATACATGGAACCTGGACCTGTGAAATTGCCTCGCGATATAAGGAACCTCGTTATAACAGAGCTCGCTGTAAAGATGTTCCACTGTACCACAAACATCATTAAACATCTGAGTGCCAAATTTAATTTCAATAATCCACTTGACCAAGTTTTTTACTCGAGTTTACATGAATAGTTCAATCCTCCCATCCATCTCCAATAGGTAGAAAGGATGTTTAGGTTGGTAAGAAGTCCGAGTTTGAATAACAGTCCATTCAAACCTTATCTGTTTTGTGCATTTAGAGACAAACCAATGGATCTGATTCTATGAGTGATGTAAATGGGTACCTGGCAGGAATGTATTCTTTGAAATGCTTGATGCGCCTGCAAGGCAGCTAGCTTGGCTACAGCCAGGGTGATAATATAAACTGTACAGTATAATGCATACACCTCGGAATAGAATTTCTGGACTGATGGTGCAATTTAAATGCTGTTCTATTGTTATTATTATTATCCTTGTGACCTGAGTCGACCGCGGCACTATGAGGGTCGTGATAAATTCCTTGGCACGGTTGCATGACACACTTTGCCACGTTGGTGAGAGAGCTGCTTTCCTCATGTTTTTCTTGCCGATCCCCGGCTCTGCCAGAAGTTTGTGATCCTCCTCACCACCTTCCACGCCTCACTAGGTGGATTCTGAAGAAAAAGAACAATAATAATAGAGAAGCGCTGCTTGTTAACTTTCAATTCAATTCAATTCAATTTTGGTTTATTAAAAATACTGAGTAAAAAAGTCCGAAGACTAAACATGTCAGTTTACAACATTTGAAAATATAACAAAGTAAACACATATAATATATACTGTATAAAATAAAATAATAAGTTAATCAAAATTATCACCTCGCCAAAATAAAAACCAAAAGAAAAGAACTTTATGGCAATACTAAAAATAAGTAGTACAATAATTCAACTGTAAAACTGTGTTTCCTTTTTAGTCAGATTATCATTTAATCAAAGAAACCATATGACTAGCAAACAATTAATTAATTGATTTCACTTCTTATCTTATAACATTGCACTTACTATGTGTCTACATTATCAGTCATCAATAGTTACATCTTGCTTATTTTTCAACCAATATTGCCTAAATTTCCAATAAGTATTCTAAATCCTCTGCTTAACAACAGGGCCCGTATTCATAAAACTGCACAAGCTTATTTTGATTCTAAGTCTATGTGATATGATAGGGCTAAATATATGCAACACAGAGTCTTAGTCAATAACTATATTTTTGTGGGTGAGTATTTATCAACCACTAAGTTAGCCCTAGTTGGAAACAAAAGGGATCCCTAGTTGCAAACTTAGCCCTATAATCTAACATAGACTTGGCTTTGAACTAAGCTAGGGCGGTTTGAAGAAAATGGGCCCTGAATTCCAGGTTGGTGGATTTTCACTTTAAAGGGATCTAGTAACTTTGTTGACAAGTGCAAAAAGTGATGAGTGATTAATAAAATGTGTATTGGTGTGATTAGATATGTCCACAAAGTGATGTGTGAAAATTTCACGTTAATTGGATGTTTTTTGGCTGAGAAATTAGCAAAAATGTAAAGTGATATTTACTAACTCATTGCACTTACTTTGTACACGGCTTAAATTATTCCATAAAAAGTTTAACATCTGAACACTTCAATCGTAAATATCTTTTGAACGAAATGGAAATTTGAAAAAACAAAACCTGTCCCGTGCTTTTGTTGTTAATATGAATATGACAAGGTATGAGAGAACCACTAGAGTTCCAAGTAAGTTTTTGAGGATTTGGACAATGTTACTAAATCCCTTTAAGGCGCAACTGACCTGTGAGGTATAGAGATGGAGCATTGCTCATCTTTACTGTACTCTTAGCCCCCCTCATCAAGCCTGAACGTTCCCCCTCCTCCTCTCATCCTTCTCCTACTTCTTCTTCGGCCCGCCGCCAAACAGCCCCAAAATATTGTCCAGCGATTTGAGAAGCTGAGGGTAATACAAGAAAGCAGGGCAATCATTCAGACTTGATGATAATAAGAGTATCGAAGTGTGATAGTCATTGTCATGGGTACAGGTTCTAAACAATGTCAGGCAAGCCAAACATTTTGTGACCTGGTGGTTGCTAAGGCAATTGTCCAGCTTCATCCCACAACCATAAGCACAAATCAAAGGCAAATTGTTTAGAACCATTACCATGTTACCGCTATTCATTGTCATGGATAATGGTTCTAAACAATGTCGGGCAAGCCAGAAATGATGTGACCTAGTGGTTGCTAAGATGGCAAACCTCCAGCTCCACCCCACTACCAAAAGCCAGATCCACAAGTAAATTGTTTAGAAACCATTACAATCTTACCGCGTTACTGCTATATGTTGTCATGGGTAATGGTTCTAAACAATGTCGGGCAAGCCAGAAATGCTGTGACCTAGCAGTTGCTAAGAAGGGCAATCATCCAGATCCACCCCACTACCAAAATCCAGATCCACAAGTTAATTGTTTAGAATCATTACAATCTTACCGCGTTAACGCTATTCGTTGTCATGGGTAATGGTTCTAAACAATGTCGGGCAAGCCAGAAATTTTGTGACCTAGCAGTTGCTAAGAAGGGCAATCATCCAGCTCCGCCCCACTAACAAAAGCCAGATCCAAAGGTAAATTGTTTAGAACCATTACAAGCTTACCGCGTTAACGCTATTCGTTGCCATGGGTAATGGTTCTAAACAATGTCGGGCAAGCCAGAAACGTTGTGACCTAGTGGTTGCTAAGAAGGCAAACCTCCAGCTCCATCCCACAACCAAAACACCCAAATCAAAGGCAAATTGCTTCGAACCATGACCATTTTGTGACAACATATTGTGGAATTACTACTTCAGTACTCTATTTTTACTACAGTCAAACCTGTGTATAGTATTTAAGGGAAACAAGAAAAGATGCGTGTGACCCGTTCCATAGCAATGATTTTTTTTTTTTACAGAGGATCACTTTCAAAAGGCCCCATACAAAGGTTGGCTGGTATAGACAGGTGGCCACATGGACAGGTTTGGCTGTATTTGATATGTCTTGCTGTGTACAAGAATTTTAGATAATAAATACATGAAATCTTGAATCTTGATGATGTGACAACAGCCCTTGAGTGCAGAAGTAATTCATGCTCTATAAGATCTAGCATAAAATGCCTTATGACCAAAACAAACTATTGATTTTGCATTCAGATTTTTGCACTTATGTTGCAATTAATCTTGCTGCAAAATACTCTGGCTGAAGTCAATGGAGAACGCATTTTAATGCAAAATAACATTGTCTTCAAAGGGGTAAACACATTGTTCTCATCATTATTATGGTATTATTACCCCTGGCTCATGTCGGCAAAGGGTCAACACTTACTGCTTGCTTGTTGGTCAGCATTCCATCGCTCCCCTGGCTCCCCGGGCTAGCCCTCAGCAGCAGGAGGGTCAATAGCTGCTGCCATGTTGGCCTCAGGGGGGCATCTTGATCACCCGTATCTATCTTTGCAGGGGAACTGAATTTCGAGGTCAAGGATACAGATTTGGTCCAGGGGCACCATGTTCTGTGCTCTCCGACAGGGTCAAATGGCCCCTTGTCAACCTGAGTATGCGAGAATGTGGAAAGAAAGGACATTGAAGGTTAATAGCTGCTGCCATGTTGGTCTCAGGGGGGCTTCGTTATCCCCATCATCCCGTTTTGTGGGGGAACTAAACTTTGGGATTATGGGTGCGAGCTTGGTCCAGGGGTACCAGGTTCTGTGTTCTCCAAAGCGGTAGTGGAAAAAGAGGACAAATTAAGGGTCAATAACTGCTGCCATATTGGTCTGGAGGGGGGGGGGTGCTTTCTTACCCCCACTATCCATTTAAAATTTGGAGGTTAAGGATACAGATATGGTCCAGGGGCACCATGTTCTAGGTTCTCCAACAGGGTCAAAGGGCCCCTTGTCAACCCGAGTATGCGAGAAAGTGGAAAGAAAAAACATGGAAGGTTAATAGCTGCTGCTGCATGTTGGTCTCAGGGGGGCTTCGTTATCCCCATCATCCTGTTTTGTTGGGGAACTCAATTTTGGGATTATGGGTGCAAGCTTGGTCCAGGGGCACCAGGTTCTGTGTTCTCCAACGCGGTAGTGGAAAAGAGAAAAAACTAGAAATATCACTGAATGTGATTAATACCCCCGCAGTACAGGTTTGTGAGGATAAAACAAAGATTAAGTGAAGAATCAATGTTGTATGGTGCACTGGTGACACTAATACCCTGTAAAATAAAAGATAAACAACATACAAATATTTGAAAACTGTGAAGGTAGTTCGCTCCACAAAATTATCATATTTTAGGTGCAAAATGTTGGTTACCATGGCAACGCCTTATCTAACATTGACAAAAAACATGTCTTGCACACCCTTACCTCAAGAACATCAAATGTGCCAAATTTCATCAAAATTGTTCAAAAACTGTGGAAGTAGTTCGCTCGTCAAGATTTTCATATTTTTGGTGCAAAATTTTGATTACCATGGCAACGTCTTATCTAACATTCATGGAATGTGTCTTGCACACCCTTACCTCTGGAACATTCAGTGTGTAAAGTTTTATCAAAATTGCTCAAAAACTGTGAAAGTAGTTCGCTCGACAAGATTTTCATATGTTTGGTGCAAAATTTTGGTTACCATGGCAACGCCTTATCTAGAATTTATGGAATGTGTCTTGCACACCCTTACCTCTGGAATATTCAGTGTGTCAAGTTTCATCAAAATTGCTAAAAAACTGAAAGTAGTTCGCTCGACAAGATTTTCATATTTTTGGTTTTAAAAATTGGTTACCATGGCAACACCTTATCTAACATCACGAAAAACATGTCCCTACATTAAGAACATTAAGTGCACCAAATTTCATCAAAATTGCTCAAAAACTGTAAAAGAAGTTCGCTCCACAAGATTTTCATATATTTGGTACAAAATTTTGGTTACCATGGCAACACCTTATCTAACATTCACGAAAAATATGTCTTGCACACCCTTACCCCAAGAACATTAAGTGCACCAAATTTCATCAAAATTGCTCAAAAACTGAGAAAGTAATTCGCTCCACAAACTTTTTGCAACGGACCAACCGACCGACCGACCGACCGACCGCCCACACGCTGATTCCTATATACCCCCTTTCAAACTTCGTTTGGGCGAGGGTATAATTAAGGGTCAATAACTGGTGCCATATTGGTCTTGGGGGGGGGGGGCTTTGTTGCCCCCATTATCCATTTTAAATTTTGAGGTCAAGTATACAGATATGCTCAAATGGGCACCATGTTCTAGGTTCTCCAACGGGGTCAAAGGGCCCCTTGTCAACCTGAGATGAGAAAGAGTGGAAAGGGAAAATGAAGGGTAATAGCTGCTGCCAAGCTAGTCTCAGGGGTGCCTTGGTACTTCAGTTATCCCGGCTTTGCAGGGGAGCTGAATGTTGAGGTCAAGGATGCAAGTTTGGTCCAAGGGTACCTTGTTCTATGTTTACCATGCTTACCAACAGGGTCCAAGGCCCTTGTTAACCCGATTACATACATAAAGAGGAATATTAAAGGGTACCACCACCCAAAAATAATATTCTTATTATAGAAAGGTACCATATTTAGTATTCCATTCCTTCAACAAGTTCACAAAAATATGTTTTCAGAAAAAAAAAATATAATTGGAAAACGCATCACCATTCTCAACCATGCGTTCATGCGGTCTGAATTGCGTAGACTATATGCGTGCAGAGCCAGAGCGCACTGTGCAGAGCGAATGAATCATCCGGGAATCTATTGACGTACGCATGAAAGCATTGGCGCACTCGCAAATGCTTGGCCCGTATGGAACCAGGAAATAGCAGCCGTAAGTGGTGGAAATTAATTGCTTTGTTTATGAATTACACAAACCTTTGCAAAATGTTGGGTATCTATTTGATATCACAAAACGGTACCAAAACATATAATAATGTGTTGTCCTTTGCCTGGTGGTCCCCTTTAAGGGTTAATAAATGTTGCCATCCTGGCCTCATGGGGGCATCATTACGCCCCTAAACCTGCTTTGCAGGGGAGCTGAATTTGTCAGGTCAAGGATGCAAGTTTGGTAGTCATTTCAGTCAACATAAAGGGTGCTGAGAGAATTTAAGAATGAAATCAAAGGACTTTTTAGATGTTTTAGGGGAGTATAAAGTCTGAACTTAGAAATAAATATTCACAATTTCTGGTCACAAACCTTGAGCTTTTGGGCTGCTGGTTCACTCGAGTCGTCTGTCGTCCTTGTCTGTGCCCCTCTGCTCTCCTCAACAGAAGTGAAGTTCCACAGACCGACCTTTCTTCTGCAGTACTCACACATCATGCTAGGGGTGGGGGAATCTTCTGCTGAACTAGAACACATGTGCAAAATAAAGATTGAATAAAATGTTCTAAGGGATCTTAGTAGGCAAAAACAAACAAAGGGTGTATTTTCTATGATCTCATATGTCAACTGGATTGATGTGTGAAAATTCCATGTACCCCTCTGCTCTCTTCAACAAATGTAAAGTTCCACAGACCGACTTTTCTCCTGCAGTACTCACACATCATGCTAGGGGTGGGGGGAACCTTCTGCTGAACTAGAACACATGTGCAAAATAAAGATAGAATGAAATGTTCTAAGGGATCTTAGTAGGCAAAAACAAACAAAGGGTGTATTTTCTATGATCTCATATGTCAACTGGATTGATGTGTGAAAATTCCATGTACAATGAATGTCATATGGCAGAGTAATAAGCAAAATTGCAAACTGCTAATCGCCTACTCTTGCCATAAAATTTCAAGCTTAGCACAAATAGTCTTGTTATGCATGAAAACCTAAAGAGAGAATGAAATATCCATTTGGGGCACTTACATATTATCCTATGCTTACTTAATCATCTAAGCCAAGTTACTCAAGATCAATTCCCACTCTTGGGATTCTGTGCGCGATTGAGCTGACTGAAATCGCGTAAATGTTGAAACAGCGCGTAACCAAAAAAAATAATAATGAATTGAAATAATTAAGTGTCTTTGGTACTATCAAGCGCGACTAAGAACATGTTTATCCAAAATACGCAACTACCATGGCAGCTGCAAAACAAATGAGCGTGCAATGTGTATTTAGCTTAACTTGCTCTTTTTTTGGGGTGCAACTTGCTTTTTTTATCCAATGAATTCCGGACTGGTAACTTACGTTTCACCTCATTTGCATGGATTTTGGGGTTCATTACTCCTGCTTTGTTACAGTTGGGGGCATGGCCTATCCATGGTTGAAAGGTCATATAATTTGTTCAGTTGGGCTTCTATGTATTTCTGTGACTGTGACTGACTAACCTTCTTGACCAGCCACACAGAGCAATGCAGACCACTGCCTCTATCCTGTCTTTGTAGTCACTGGTTGGTTCTTCCCCTAAAACTCCTGTCACAAGTCTAGTAATCGACTCAGCCATTTCTGCCTCTTCAGTGTTGACCTAGCAGCAGAAAACCAAGATTTGACAAATATATTTTAATAGACCGCTTCTGTAATGTATGCAAATTATATGCGTATGACATCAGACTCCCCGTTGGCAAGCTTAACAATAGTAACTAGGTCCGGCAAGCTCCGGCAAACCTAGCTTGCCGGACCTAGTTACTATTGTTAAGCTTTATATATTACGTCATACGCATATTATTTGCGTACATTACAGAAGCGGTCTATTAGCTGATGGGTTCTTGAAATATCTAAACTAAAAGCTAGTCTGGCATACTAAATAAGCATCGAGACATTTGACCTTTCACATCATTACCCAAAACTGTTATCAGGTCATTGGCTCTTTAACCCTCATTAGGATGGGTTACAGGCCAAGCTACAAGTTATTTCCGCATACATTGTAAGCACTGTGACCTTTAACCTTTGAACTTTATAAACCCCAATCGGGCTTGGTTTAAGGTTGAGCTAGGCATTTTTAATGGTGATACTTCCGCAAACTACTTACAATGCTCTAGCTCATCAAAAGTTTAAAAACAAAGCTGCATCACTTCACATGGTCTCTCACACTTTTCCAAAGTTCAACTCTTTCCAATCTGGTTTGTTTCAGATGTAAATAGCTTCTGATTATCACAGGGTTTCTCTGAAATACCACTATTAAAAGCAATTGGTAGCTCAGTGGTTAGAGCACTGCTCTAGCAAACCAGAGGTCTTGCATTCAATTATCTGCCGTCTTTTACTGCTTTTTAAAGACTTTGTAAATTGCCATATTCACCTGTAACATTGAGGATCTGTCGACTGCAGGAACGGCGGTACTGAAACACCTGACTGACGATACTCTCTTTCTGAAGGCGTCCTCGACCTCACCTCTATTACTTAGAGGTATCTCCATGAATGATACTGCAATGTCAATTAATTATTAGATAACATTTATATAGTGCGTTATATACTAATATTTCAAAGCTTTGTAATATGCACCATCACTATCTAATGGCAGTATAGGTGGAGCTAAAACACCTGACTGAAGATACTCTCTGTCTAAAGGCATTCTCTACCTCACTCTGATTCACTAGTGGTATCTCCATGAATGATAAGTCTGTCAAATGTCAAATGAAAATATGATCAGCCTGTTCTCATCATCATCAGGAGTATGACATAAACCAATCAAAACACTTAGTGTTGAGTGGATCCTTATTAGGACTACCACTCTCCCACAAAAGAATTTATACATGTTGTAAGTACTATAAACCTAATCCCCTTCAAGTTATTCTTTGCCATGGAAACCTTCAAAGATTACAAGTGTATTCTTCTTCTTCTTCTTAGAGTAAATAGCTGTTTCAAGCTTGAAGATTACTCATTGTATTAATTTGAATATTTGTTTAGTGTAATGATGTGTGCTTAAGTTGAACTTAAATTCTAAGTTGGACTTAAAAATAAGGTAGGTCATTTGTATCCTTAGAATATAACATCAATAAAAGCAAATCTGCAAATATGTGAGACTTAAGTATGATTACATCAAAAACATGACATCTCCTTCACAACAGAAAATATTGTTGATCTTTAATCAAATGTTAAGTTATCAGCTGTCCATAATTTTAAGTCCAACTTAAAATTTAAGTTCAACACAACATGTTTGTGAAACACCCCATATTTGTATGTACCTACCTGGACAAGGGTTGCTTGACCAGGGACAGACTTTACTGTGACCATCCTTCAAGGAATCTTGCAGCCTCTGCCGCTCCTTACCATCTGTATAGGGGGAGGCAAATTAATAAAACATGAAAACAATTTAACAAATTACTATCTATACAGAAAGCATTTCCTTAATGACATCCTACCATTTGTAACACTTTAATTGTAACCCTTCATTTATAAACATCCCCTTCTTTCAGAAGCATTTAGGTCCTCCTTTCACAAACTTATATATTTGCTTGCAAACAAGTGCAGTATTGGCTAGAATTACAAAAATAGTTTATCTCTTTTGCTAAACCAAAAATATTACAAATGAAATAATTGATTGTGACGAAGCGCACAGGGTAAAACTAAATGCAATATTTAATACTTTCATATTATTTATTAATTTCATTTCCAATAACAATAGTAAAGTGATTCATAAAACATAAAACATGTAAGAAATAATTGTAATGATGGCACATGGAAAGTTCTGCTAAAAACAATTCTTGGAACTGTAGCACCTTCAAATAAAGTATAACATTATACTACAGTACCAAAAAAAAAGAACAAAAACAAAACATTTGCTTAAATAAAGACCACTTTTCTTTCTCCTTTGAGCACACTTTTAAGTCAGGTTTGACTGGACCCCCAAAAAGGAAAATATATTATACTGTTTTTTTGTTTTACTTACACGCTTGTATTTCCCACTTTGGTGGGAGTCCACCGTAGACCACCTCCTTACAGCTGACGCATTTGAGGGAGTCTGTGTGGACGTTTTCCCAGCCGAAGCGGGCGCAGTGGAGCGGGGAGACCTCTTCTGGCTTGGCAAACCATTTCGATGTCTGATTGTAATCATGCAGGTCAAGTATAATACTCAGGATATCAATGAATGGGGGAACTTCTTGTACAGAGATTGAAAATTAAGTTATTGTTTACTTTTTAGAAACAATGATTGTACATAAATTGTAAAATTACTACTAAAGAATAATGGAAACCTGACTGACTGATGCTTTCACTCCAAGGGACAACATTTTAAATTTAAGTTTGAGCAAAATTGGTCAAGAAATAAGAAAGTTATGACCGTTTGCACAGTGTAGCGGGATGATCGCTTCCGGTTTGGCAAACCATGTTGATATCATGAAAATTAATCACAATTGGAAAGTAATCATGTAGCGAGGGAGAGAATTTTGGAAATAGGCAAACATGTCGTACCTGTACATCATATATGTAAGATTACTATTTACTCAAATGTGTTTGATAATTGGAGACCTTTATAAGATTTATCACCCAAAGGCTGAGATTTGGGAAATTCTAGAAATACAGAAATCAGACAATTTATTTAAATATTTGACTTTATTAGTGTTTTTGGTAATTGGACACAATAACTAATAATCATGGCTTGCCCTTAGCGGTGGTCCGGGTGCCAATGGCTACCAGAAAATACAGAAATTTAATTTGGCAATTAGAAACTTCTGTGGTCGAGAGCATGATTATGACCCAGGACCAGACCTAGTTCCACTGATCTCTAGATATGCTTGTGTAAATCATTTACGGTTGAATGAGTATATCTAGCATATTGACATCGATGAGTTAGAGCCAATGATGCTAAATACCATGGTAAATGTCGCTGGTCCGTAATCGGGCCCCTGCCCCCTGTACTCGCCAACTAGAATTAGGATCTAAAACACACTAGTCTATGGTGGTAGCCTATCTGCTGTGTCATTTTGGCCACCTGAAAGAAAAGTTTAAGGGAGAGCCTTATACAGTATATACTGCTATTTCTATTTTGTTCATGATGAACTCATAGTTGTTTAGACCAAAATGCTCCACCATGGTTAAAGGATACAGAGAAGGTTTCCACCCGTCTGAAAAAGCCGTCAAGGTTCTGGGGCTGCACGGTGCTCGTCTGTTGATCCTTGGTCGGGGTCCATTCATCTATGACAACGAACCCTTCAGAGTCGTCTCCGCTACCGGAGGTGACACCATCCTTGTTGCTACTAGGATCTGTCAATTCCTTGGCACTAGAAGAATAAAACCAAATTAAAGGGATCTAGTAACTTTGTTGACATGTGCAAAAAGTGATGAATGGTTGGTGCAATGTACATGTTATCTCTTATTTCCACAGGGTATTGTGTGAAAATGTCAAGTCACATTGTATGGCCAAGTAATGAGCGAAAATGCAAAGTGATATTCAGTAACTCACTGCACTCACTTTGTACACGGAAGAAAAACTCGCCCGGAGTTTTTCTTATCTGAATATTTCAATCATACATATCTTTGTAACAAAAGGGAAATTTGAAAAACCGAAACCTGTCCCATGATTTTATTGTTAATACGAATACAACAAGGTATAAGGGAACAGCTAGAATTACAATTTTATTTTGAGGATTTGGACAATGTTACTAAGTCCCTTTAAGCAAAAGTTACAGAACAAATGCTAACCAGGGTCATCACTAAAAACTGCCTGCCGGCTTAGGGCCAGTAAAAATTCTACTATGGGACAGCTGAAATTGATGAAAGTTGCATTTTGTTGGCCTGTTTCTGCATCTGTAGAAAGAAAATCAATGATAAGAATTCAGAGAAAGAGAGAATGAGGCATTTGTTCACATCAAGTTTCAGAACTAATGCGCAGTTTTGATTTATAAAGCCGGAGTGAGATTTAAAACAAAACAGTTTGTACAGAGGTTTCAATCCGTCTGGCAAAGTTGTCATGGTTCTGGGGTTGCACTTTACTTGTCTGTTCATTCTTGGCGAGGCCCTTTCATCTATGACCACAAACCCTTTATTTAGAGTCATCTCTGCTGCCGCTACCAGATGTAACACTAACACTAACACTAACAGTACTAGATCGACAAATCTATCGCTTTCATGGCCTTTTTGACATTATTCAACGCTCGAAATTAGCACAGGCCCGATGGCCCGGGGCCACCAAAAATTGCTGTCGGGCCAGTAAAAAACTCATATTTCCAATGTTTGCTGGCCCGATCGGGCCTCCAAATGTTTGAAACAATTGAGCACAATATTATGGTACTTATTGCAAATTTGATACCTCACAGAAAATACTTGATTTGTGGTTTAAAAAGAAAGGAAAGAGAGCTCAATAATGATCAGTTTTGTGCGATTTTTTCTTCTTCTGCAGACAGCTAGCTCAGAAAAGACGCAAATTATTATAATTAGCATTTTTTCTAATTCTGCCCGACCCCCCCATACAGCATGTTCCACTTGGGATAGGTAGAAGGGTATCAAATTAATTCTGCTATCAGTTCAGTTTGTATATAAAACTTGAATAAATGATAGGAAGTATCAAGAATAATATTTGCTATTGTACTTGCGGGAATAAATTTAGAGAAATGTCCGATTTGTAAAAGTTTAATTTGTGTTGTTTTCCATTCTGTTTATTCCCACACCCCCGTTTTGTGAATGGAGCATTCCAATTTCCATATATGGAATAATGTGCTTCGGCAGTGAGATCGAGAATGTTTACGATCAATTCATCAATGTTTGACACCAAAATTTCAACAACAGAAACCCACAATTTGAAAATATTTAATTTTTGTGAGGTTTATAAACAATAATCCATTGAAAAGTGAGGTTAAAAGTCTGAAATGTGAGAGGATATTTTAATAATCGATCAAATTTGGTTCGCATGTAAAATTCAACATAACCCATGTTCATGTTGTGTCTGCATTGTCTACGTCTTGTCGGGTTTCGTCTTGTCTGTGTCCGTAAGTTTACGAAGAATTTATAAATGTTTGACTAACTGTTTTACAATATAGCACCACAATTTGAAAAATGTGTCATTTAGGACAGGTTTCAAAACAATATTCTACGGAATTGTGAGATTAAAAGACTGATATATAAGTACAAATTTCCTTTATCAATCACATTTGTCATGCATGTCAAACTCAACAAATTATGTTCGCCGTATTCGAAATCGGATACAGTGCAGTATGATCGGTGACTTGTCAAGTTTGCAGCCGATGTTTACAAAGAATTGGGCTTTTTGACTTCAAATTATTAGCTTAAAATACCACAATTTAAAAACATGTTATTTGTCTGAGATTTTCACATGACATTTACACCGAATGTTGAGGTCAAATTTGTATAATAACAGTGAATTTCCCACTTTTCCACAGTTTTGAATGTGCTATGAATTTTCTCCTTTTTTCTTGTTTTTCTTTATTTTCTTCGGGCCAGTAGATTTTGGTTTCGGGCCACCAAAATTGGAAAAATACTCATTTTACTGGCCCGACCGGGCCACCAGCAAAAAAAGTTAATTTCGAGCGCTGCATTATTATTGTTATTTTCACTGTCGGCATTCTAGCGATAGACGCGACCGATACACGGTGCCTTAAGAGGCAAGAACACCGTAGCTCCACAGTAAAAGTTACTTACGGAAAATCATTTTTGTTTGCACATAAAACACCACATTCTCACACTTTGAGCGACATTTGTAGCCCTATCAATACATTTAGGGCTGCTATAATAATTAAACTCACCGATCTCGTGTGTCGCTATACATGTCATTCTATAATTACGGCGATTTGTCACATTTTCCACGATTTTCCATGACTCTTCATCGGTCTTTCGCGGTACTTTTTGTTCAAACTGCAAAAAAAAAAATATATAATGTCCATCCGTATGCGCGAACACTTTTTTAGAAACTTAGGCAGCTAGGTACGGTACAGCGCGCGCGCCGCAAAGCTGCTATACAGAAGTTGGGCGCACAAGTTCTGTATACTGTAGCAGCTTTGCGGCGCGCGCGCTGTACCGTACCTAGCTGCCTAAGTTTCTGAAAAAGTGTTCGCGCATACGGATGCACATTATATATTTTTTTTTTTGCAGTTTGAACAAAAAGTACCGCGAAAGACCGATGAAGAGTCATGGAAAATCGTGGAAAATGTGACAAATCGCCGTAATTATAGAATGACATGTATAGCGACACACGAGATCGGTGAGTTTAATTATTATAGCAGCCCTAAATGTATTGATAGGGCTACAAATGTCGCTCAAAGTGTGAGAATGTGGTGTTTTATGTGCAAACAAAAATGATTTTCCGTAAGTAACTTTTACTGTAGAGCTACGGTGTTCTTGCCTCTTAAGGCACCGTGTATCGGTCGCGTCTATCGCTAGAATGCCAACAGTGAAAATAACAATAATAATGTCAAAAAGGCCATGAAAGCGATAGATTTGTCGATCTATAACAGTACACCCTCATTGTTGTTACTACTACTATACTATTGAGTAGTACTGAAAGGGAATGGATTCTATAAACAGGAATAATGACATGACAACACAGTTCCAGGAGTTTGTCTCAAACAGACATTTAATCTCACCCACAGGGCGAGCCAAACATGACTTCACTAGCGCAAATCCAGAAGTCCCGATCATCCCGATACGATCACAGCTAGACGATCATAAACGATTACAGACAAACCCCTTCAGTACTAGAATCTGTCGATTCCTTGGCACTAAAAAGAATAACATAAATGTAAATATAAGTTACAAAACATTGGGTCAACATGAACACTAAAATTTCAACAAAAATACTAGCTACAGCGGACCATCGATCTGATTTTGATACATCAAATTTTTCTGATCCGATCAACCAATTGTCCAATCCGATCATCAAAAATTCAAGGTCACTAATTTACTAATACTATTCCAGGCCAGGCATGCTTACACTTACTTAACAGCATTACTCGGAATCTAGATTTAATCATTATTTTACAAACTGAAACACTATTGATCAAATATAATATGGGGTCCTACCAATCCCCAAGGATCACTACTAAGCACTGCGAAGCACTGCGAAGCACACTACGAAGCACTACGAAACCCCTACGAAGCACTGCGAAGAGCACGTCTTCGTAGTACTACGAAGCACTACGAAGACGAAGAGTGCACTGCGAAGAGCGCCCTGTACTAAAAAATCGCCTTAATGCGCACACGTAGAGGTAGACTATGGTAGCTGCCAAACATCCATCCAATTCGATCATGATCGATGTCAGAGCATTTCTCGTTTGAGATTCTGAGAATATATTTTATGCCATGGATGTAATGATCGATTATAATAATCAAGAAGATCGATATACAAATTAGATAGAAAATATAGCTAAAGGAAGTGATTTTAGTTAACATTATTGAGGATTGATCGTAGATCCTTTCGACCCATCATCGTTTTTTTGTTAAAATTAGAGTATTGTTTATATATATCAACTCCCATTTATACATTACAAATTGCTGAATTATTTCATTATTTGTGTAAACCTTTCCTTAATTGATATTATATCCAAACCTGCCTATAGCGACCTAGCTCTCAAGGGACCGGCAAAAAGCGTACGCTATAGACAGGTTGGCGGCCATTTTGAATTTCTGGTCTCATAATGTGCATAATTATACACTACTCACAAAAAGTAAGTTCCTAGCATTTTTTCCATATATCTCAAAAAGTAGTAATGTTTACCGATTTTGATCTTGCAAACGGTAATGGATGCGCAGTTTTCTTACACAGTGTGAATGGTTCATCCTCACTAGTACAATCCATGGTTCATCCTAGTCTCAGTATTGAATTGACCGTTACCATAAACATGTTGACACTCGCTCACTTCTTTGATTGAATGACATTGACAACATATCTAAAAGTTGATATTTTCATGGACTAATTTATGCAATTGTCATTGTATACCGCATATTATGGGTAGCACAATATAAGGAAAATCTAAATTGTTAATATTCTGTTCCCCTCTTTGCCTGGATCACTTTAATTTTAATGTTTACTTATTATATATTTATTGAACCCCAAATATTCGGGGACGGGGGGATCACAATACAGCTAGTCCACACGCCCCCCCCCCCCCCCCCCCCAGTGATCGACGCCCAGTGGCACGACAATTGTTGGAGGGCACACTTTATGTATTTCTTTGTTTTTGCCAAAAATGGCCCCTTATGTTTTCTATTGTTTTTTTTTTTGTAGCTACGCCACTGTCGACGTCTCCTGATTACAATGATTTAACAAAGTTGTAAAAATCCTAAATTCTAGCGCGGTTCTCGATCCTCGTCTGATCGATCATGAATTGCGAATTGTGTTGTCTTGCAGCTACCGTACCTCATCTACCTCTACATGAGCTCCTTTAGCAATTTTTTTGCTCTTCGTAGTGCTTAGTAGTGCTTAGTAGTGAATTCGTAGTGCTTCGTAGTGCTTCGCGGTGTCCGCGGTGATTGGTAGGACCGATAATATGTGTGCACCATTTGCTGCATAAAATGCAAATGCATGTGCCAATGCTAGAAGCTGGTGCGGGGTGCGGTCCTTCGACCGCGACCCTGTCGGCGCCCACGCCAGCCCGAGCCCGTGTACTGTAGGTAGCGGTTGCGTTGCGGCTGCTGGTTCAGGAGCTTGGTCATGGCCTTGAGCTTTTCCACTCGCGTAACACCTGCAAATCGATAAAAAGTCACACAATTCTACAGTCAGAAATAAAACTTACCTCTTTCCTTTTTCCTCTTTAGAACTTCCTTTCAAAAAGGATGACAAAAGGGCTTTAATTCGCCTTGGTTTGCTTGTCTCCGTGACGCTAGCCATCATCATCACTTTGAAAATGGAGAGTGAATTTGGGAATAAGTCTACATTCACGTCACGATATCCCATTGGACAAAATTCGCAAAAATTTCCTCAATTGACCAATCACAATCTTCTATAGAAATCCGCATTTTCCCATTCTGTCAATAACATTATTACTTCGGCTACGCAAAACCCTCTTTTTGAGATGAGCGGAAGGCCTATTTGTGTGAGAAAGTGTGTTATTGAAAAGCCCGAGGATGAAGGTAAACAATTAATACTTTCTAACTCTAACATTAATATACTAACGTACATTTAATCATATTGTTTACTTCCATTTGCAAATAGTTTTTTTTATTCTTGTGAGCCCCACCTGTTGAATTTTGTGTTGGTAATCTGCACAATTGAATTGTAAATTGC